>JAABOM020016604.1:0-18938 GCA_011800125.2 Solanum clarkiae | reverse complement strand
AACTCAATTTGTTAGATTTTGGGTGTGTTTGGTACGGAGGAAACTATTTTTTAAAAAATATATTTTTAAATTTTTTCATGTTTGGTTGACTTAACTGTTTTGGAAATATTTTTCAAATTAACTCATTTTCCTCAAATTTAAGAAAAATGACTTCCTTCAAAAAGGTAAAAGAAAACAGTTTTCAAAAATCTTCTCCAATCAAATTAAAATATATTTCATTTATCCCATCCTTACCACGACCCCCATCCCTTCCAAAAAAAATTAATTCTTAAAATAAAATAAAATAAAAAATTTATTTTTAAAAATATTTCATATTTTGAAATTTTTTTATCCCATCCCTATGCTGACCCACCTAATAACCTCCCCCTCCCTCTCTCTCTCAACAAAATTAAAAAGTTTATTTTAAAAAAATTAAAATTTAAAAATTTCTTTCCTCCCCCCCCCCCGCCCCCTCCCTAATAAACAATTTAAAATTTTATTCTTGGAAAGTATTTTAAAATTTTAATCTGTCACTTTTTAATTGGTCATTTTTTCCTTGTTTGTAGTAGTGAGATCTTATTTTTTGAATTTATTTCTCAAACAGACGGGACCATTTATTGTTGGAAAATTTAAAGAAATCACCCAGGATCACGAGTAAATCATTAGACAGAGATTTGAATTCATAAGAATGAAAAGGGGTACTAACCTTGTTCCATGATAACAACTTTGTTAAAGAACTTGATCTTCTGAATTAAAGAACTTGATCTTCTAAAACTTGAAGATTACTTTCTGTTCTATTTGTGAGATGAAGAGAAAAAGAAAAGTGTTGTCTTCTGTTTTAGGGACCATTCTATTTAAAGAGTTATAAAGTATCATTTCAGGTTAAAAGACACCTTTTCAGTAAGTCTCCATCATACTTAAGAAAAACTTCAAGTGTTTTTAAAATAATTAAAATAAACCCTTATTAATAGATATTTGTTTTTATGGCCCAAAATTTTAATAGCTCATTAGATCACACAATGGGCTAGTTTAAAGATAGCATATCTATGTATAATATATTAATATGTGAGTCCACAAATTAAAAAATTGCTAACAATCTCCCACTTGGACCACATATATTTCTGAAGAATCATACATAGATGAAACTTCATTTTGCACAAACTTTTGCTATCTTAATTTAAATATCTCAAAACAATCTGGTCCATCGATAATACCAATATAGGATCAAAAAGGCTTTTGTAAGATATATTCGTATCTAAATCCATCAATGGTCACAAATATCAGCAATACCAATAACATAGGTCAAATACGGAAATTACATGCAAAATGATCTAAATCATGTCTATTTCCATCTGGTCCTACTTAATGACTTTAACAGTCCAAAATCACTTTCTTATACCTTGTGTATAGTCACAATAGAAAGTTGATATCTTTATTATCAAAGTTATCAATAAACACATGAAATTCATAAATTTCACAAAACTTTAGTCTATACATAAAACAAACTTTATCATGTCAAAACAATAAACAAAATACAAACTCCCACTAAAATAACTCATCATCAAATCTGACAACACCCATATGAGCCACATGCCCATGAAATACTTTAGGTGGTAGATCTTTTGTGAGTGGATCCATAATCATCGAGTTTGTACTGATATAATCAATTAACATAAGACGACTCTGATCTCTTTCCTTTACAACCAAAAATTATTGTCTTTCATAAATTTCATCTTACCTTTCATGGCTCCAATCCATTTTACAAAGTTTCACATGATTTTTCTTGATGATGTGCTGCTAAAATACAACACATTTGATGCCTAAAACGAGGAATTTTGTGAGTTTTTTATGCGTCTTTTTATGATTTTTATGTGTTTTTTTTTTATTGCAGGAAAGGTAAGTTGACATAATTTTTGAAGAAAATCGTAAATTTTGCTGAAGTACAGGACATACGAGCTCACCTACGAGTCGTAGCCCAATCTACGAGTCGTAGGATGTCCTTGTAGCAGGAAACAAAGAGTAAATATCAGAAAATTTGCTAAGTGGAGGTCATTCCTACGAGGCCATCCTACGAGTCGTAGGTCTGATTACGGTTCATATAAGTAGACTCATAGCAGGAAACAAAGAGCCAACAGTTTGGACAAAAAACTAGAGGCCTAGACTACGAGAGGACCATACAATTCTTAGCCCAAGTAACAACTCATACCAGTGGGTCATACCAGTTGAGTCCAAAATACCAAACACCTGATACGAGACCCCGATTACGACTCATAGGTCACCTTACGAGTCGTACCTGCGAGGCGTACCTATTGCCAACTATATTTTCTGTGTAAGTTTTAGGGTTAAATGTGTAACTACTATAAATACTTTAAGTTAGGATTTTATTGAACGGGGATTCGAGATTTTGAATAGAGAACATTACCTTTGAATATTCTCTAGAATATTTTAGGGTTTTAGGATAGATTTTTATTTTCTCTTGGAAAACCCATTTATGGGGAGTGCAGATCCCATATTGTATTCATTCTCAATCTATCAAGCTTGTGGTTTGCAACTTGTGGTGCTATCATTCTTCATTGCTTTGGATAAAACTCTCAACTATGTCTTGTCTTTGTTATTTTGTTGGTTTTAATTTAGCCATGAGTAGCTAAGCACCCAAAACTTGGGTTTGTGGGAACCATGGATAGTTGACTTGAGATGCCTAGATTTATTGCATTTCAATGATTGGGGTTTTACATGTATTGTTTATTTCCTTTCATTTTGATTGTTGTTTGGTGGTGCCCAACACCAAACTCCGCCTACTATCATGATTCTGACCAAGTTAGTGATGAATAGAAAAAGGGAAGTAAGCAACAGGATTCGATTGATGTGTTCTCATCTAATCAACCAAACCTGACCAAGGGGAGGTTGACTAGGATAATGGGTAACGGTTAGTTGGCACACCATGGTTGCCGACCGTGCGCCATATTGAAATTCAACCTTCACCTTCACAAGAGGGCTGGAAGAACCTAAGTTATCGTCCTGCATGCGAATTTCCAATTGTAGTTATGTTGTTTAGGATAATCGAGTCGACGAACCATGGGGAACCCAATTCCCAAGTTGTCCCTGAAATTGAGTGTTTCCTTACATAGTAGTGTAGTATTTATTTTAATTTTGTTTTCAAATTACACCCCCCCTATTTAGAGACTTTAGTGATAGATACTCGAAATGATTGATAGTGAATTCTTGTATTTAAATCCTGTATTCTCTGTGGATTCGACCCTAAACTTCGGTTAGATTAATTGCTGACAGCGACCACTTTCTTATTGGAGCATGAACATCATCAAAAATTATAGCGCCGTTGTCGGGAAATACGGCTAGGTTTTGACTTGATTTCACTATTAGTTAGTTCTAGTATTAATTTCTAGACTCTCTTGTCTTTTACTTTTATTTTTGTTTTGTTGTTTGATTTTACTTACAAGGTGTACTAGGTTGTATGCCCAATACAAGAAGTCAAGGTAATCCCTTAGCTCTGATCAATTTGGAGATCCTTCGATTCTTTAGAAGAATGACTCGAGTGAATGAGGATATCACAGTTGAGCAAGAAATAAATATGAATGATGATATGGGAAAAGAGGAGAATCCACCACCGAGGGATGATAGGCCACAACTTAGGGATTTCAATGAGAATGCTTATGGTTGGAACTAATATCACTTGAACTCTATGGCCATGGACGTTACTGGTGCTATAGTGTTGCCTTCACTACCAACAAACGCTAAGTTCTTGGTGTCCAGTGAGTTACTTCAAATGCTCCAAAACCATGGGTTATTCACAGGGCTACCCTCAGAGGATCCCACTGTCATCTCCATAATGTGGTTTTTGTCTGCAAGAGTGTCATGGGGACACAAAATCTTTCTCTTGATGCTATTAGTTTGCGGGTGTTTCCATTGTCACTAATTGGGAATGCAGCTGTGTGGTTGTTTGAGCTTCCTCCGGGTACAATAACAAGTTGGGCAGAGGTTCAAAGAGTGTTTCTAGAAAGATATTTCCCAAGATCAAAGAAGCTAAAGCTCAAAGATCAAATAAACAATTTTGATCAATTGTCAGGCGACTCTTTTAGTACCACATGAGAGAGATTCACCAAATGCTTGAGGATGGTCCCCAATCACAAGATTGTTGATGATGTCTTAGTTGAGATTTTCTTTCAGGCACTTGATGAGAATAGTCAAGCTTGTGCTGACACAATCATAGGAGGCATGTTTTTTGACCAACCCTTTGCATTGATAGCCGCAAGGATGGAGCAAGTGGTTAAAACTAATAGAGCATGGGGTCAATGGTAGTGAGGTGCAATGAAGACCTCTTGTGCAGTCAAAACTAACAATGAGCAAGCAAAGGTCAATGAAGAGATCATGGAGCAACTTGCTCAACTTCGCACAAGTATGGACTTGGTCTTGAAGCAAAACCAAGCAAGTGTCCAAGCGGTCACTCACCAACCTACTAGGCTCCCATATAGGAAGATCCATTCTTTGATGAAAATGCTTGCTTTGTGAGCAATCAAGCGGTGGGTTTCTGAAATAACCCCCAAGGGTCCAATTGGGACTATTAGAGGCAAGGTTCCGGGAATCAAGACTGGAACTACAATCGTGATGGTGCTTATAGAGACAAATGAGGTGGCTACTATGAAAGGGAGAGAGTGCCGAACACTGAATGGGGTAGAAGATATAGCTATAGGAATGGTCCTTATGTGCCGCCCCACAATCGTAATGCCGTGCCAAGCACTTTGAGACTTAAAGAGATGTTTGACAAGTTGTTGAAAAGATCCGACTATCAAGACGAGATCTTGAAGAGAATGAAATCAGACATTTTAAGCATAAAACAAAAGATAGAGTCTCACTCTGTGGCAACTAAAAACTAGAACAACAATTTGGGCTAGTCTCTTCATAATTGAACCAATGCCAAAAGGGCACCTTACCAAGCAATACGGTTCAAAACCTAAAGAATGACGGAAATTGCATGGCGATCATGACTAAGAGTGGTAAAAGCACCATAGATCCCTCTATGCAGGTGATTATGGATGAATATTATGAGAAGGGTACTAGTGGTGAAGTTGTGGTTGAGGGATAAGGTCGGGCGAATGTTGGGACGCAAAGAGAAGAGGTGAGGGAGCACAAAAAATTTAAGTCAATTCCAAAACTTCCCCCTCCTTTCCCTCAAAGGCTTAAGAAAAAGGAAGAGAAGGGAAAATTCAAGCACTTCCTCTCGATCTTAAAGCAACTATCAATCAATATTCCCCTTCTAGAAGCTTTGGAGAAGATGCCTGAGTACGCCAAGTATATGAAGGATTTGGTGACAAAGAAACGTACTTTGAGCCAAGAGTTCTCATAGAGCTCTAACAATGTAGTGCAATCATGACCAAATGCCTTGTTCAAAAATGAGAGGACCCTGGTGCATTCACCATCCCTTGCACGATTGGTGATATTGAATTCATAAGAGCATTGTGTGATTTAGGAGCGAGTATCAATCTAATGCCTCTTGCCGTATTCAAAAAGCTGGGGCTTGGCACTCTAACTCTGACACGAATGTGATTGCTCATGGTAGATCGAACTATCAAAAAGTTGGAAGGAATATTCTTGATGTTCTTGTTAAAGTTGATAAATTCATTTTTCCCGCGAATTTTATGATCCTTGATTGTGAGGTTGATTTCGAGGTGCCCATCATATTGGGAATGGGAAAGTCCTTGTGGATATGGATTCCGGAACAACTTTGTTTTAGGGTCAATGATACATAGGTCGTATTCGACATCCGCCAGTTAATGAAACACCCGGATGAATTGAAGAGTGAGGTTTGGTCTCTTGGTGATTGTTGATGAATGACGATGAGAAAGTCATTTCACGACGTTAAACAAGGCGCTTCTTGGGAGGCAACCCAAGCATATGTGGTGATTTTTTTAAGTTTGTTTCCAGTTTGTTTGGTTTTTGAAATTTTGAGGTGGTAACATGTTGTTTGTTTTTAATTTGAAAGACATTGATTCAGTTGTGATGTTTTGAGGATTGTTGTGTTTTCAGACTTGGTCTGCAGGTAGAAGCTAAGAACTGAACATGTGAAAAAATTGGCACTTGGAGCAGCCTCTATGAGTAGGCCTATGAGTTATAGTTACCACTACGACTCGTATTCATGCCTCGTAGAGAGAAACAATGAGTATTAAAAGTTGGCACTCACACTACGACCCAATCTTACGATTCGTAGGGTCTCCTATGAGTCATAAGTGGGGTTCATAGTACCCAGGTATGAATTCTAATTTTTTTATAAGTGTTGGGTCTTCTATGAGACTGGTACCTGCGAGTCATAGGACACCATACGACTCATAGTCGGGGTCTCGTAGCCCCAATCTGCAACTTTTTAAAGTGTGACCCGATTTAGTATAAAAGGGGTCAAAATAAATTTTGACCCCTATTATCATTTTATTTCCCCTAATCCAATGGAAATCCCTAAATCCTTTCTCCACATTCACTATTTCAATCAATCCGGACTAGCCACGTCACTTTCTGGCGAGTACTCCAGCGAGGATACTATTTTCTAGGGTTTCGACACCTCTTTCTATCTACTTCGCATTGGTTTGAGTCTTTTTCAATTTGGTAAGCATCGTGTTTAATTTTAATGAACTATTGTAGTGAGTTTCATTCTTGAGATTATGGGATGCTTGGTTTAATAAAGAGGATTTATACCCATGTGATGATGCTTTTGTTTAGATATAGAAATTAGTGTTTGAGTGCTTGCAAATTCTGTTATGCTTTGATCTTGGTTAGAAAATCTTGTGTGAGTGGCTGTATTTGTGAAAGTAATGGTCACTTGAATGTAGTGCTTAATTGTTGTCTGACCTTGTGAAAAGTATTTTTGGAATCGGTATGTGGAAAATATGGGTGTGTTTTATTACGCCACATCTTTTTAGACTTAATTAAAAGTGCTTAAAATTTCCCTTGCATCTCAGTGGATTGTTGAGCTAATAATAAGTACAAATATAGAGATGTTGTGTTTATGGGGTTTTACTATGATATAATGTGGGATTGACATCGATCTTTGGGGCTAATGATTGTTATAATTGCCTTATATCATAGTGGGTCTAATTTTGTGTCAAATATAATGTATTGCTTTGATGATTGACAATACTTGGTTGTTGTTTGAAGTGTTTGTGGTTTGGTGGGAATGAAGAAGGCACTATTTTCAGCTACGAGGCCTCCCTGCAACTCGTAGGTTCCCTTATGAGTCATAGTGATCCTTTGTAGCAGGCACCAAGTACCTGTGGTACCTTCACATTTCTCATATGAGACCCATCTACGACTCGTAGCATCTGCTATGACTCGTAGTAGAGGTCTATAAGTCTGACTGAGGTTTCAAAAATGCCTCTAGAATGAGATAAGAGGACAGACTACGACTTGTAGGCCACTCTACGAGTTGTAACTGCACCTCGTATCTGATTTTAGATTTCATTTTCTCAGAAACCTTGGTACTACGAAGCTAGATTACAACTCGTAGGACACCCTATAAGTCGTACCTGTATCTCATAACTGTAGACCTGCAACTGTATTAGTGAAGTTTTCTTTTGATTTCAATATGTAAGTGTTTTTGTTTCTTGTTCTTTGTTATGTGATCATTGTTTGGTCAAACATCTTGAAGCTCACATGTTGTTGTGTAGTTGGTTTGTAGATATCATACCTCCAAAAGATAAACAGAAATCCAAACATTCCAACGGAGGTTGGTGGACGAGTCCTCCGAGACTGAGAAATTTGAGGGGTCTTTAGAATTTCACAGGGTCAGAATAGACCCCGATGCTAACGTACCTCAGACTTGGGCTCGTACAGATCATGCACCTATGGAAGTGAGTAGTTCATCCCAGTTGAAAAGGAGGAACAGGATAGTGATGGAGATGGGTCTGAGAGTAGCTCACCACAGATGACCCCCACACACCGAGACAGATTTTGAGAAGGGGTCACAAGCTCTATAGGAGGAGGTACAATCATAGCCCCCGGCCGACCCTAGATGGTGTATTGCAGGGATGAAAGAAATATACAACCAGGGATAGAACCAAAGGGTCAGGTCAAACCAATTCGATAATTCCATGAGGAGTCTAGGCTGAACGACTCTGGGTTGGATAGGGTGTAAGGGTTAGATGCGGAGATAGATAGGCACAGACTATGATAGACTACACAACAGCTAGGAAAGTATGCTTCCTACGTAGTTCGTGATTTTTATGCAGCCTACCTTGCTACATTTCCCCGAGGGCTGCAAAAGAACAAGAAGTTGATTGAGCAGCCTAGAGTACAAGTGGTGTCAGTCCGGGGTCGGAGTGTTCCTATCTTGGAGGAGATAATTCGATGGGTTAAGTTTGGGCCCACCTATAGAATGCCTCAGTCCACCGTAGAGTACGATGTTTGTATTGACAAAATGAGAAGAGCGGTGAGTGAGAAAGACGTTGGGGCCAAGATCGAGTTGCTACAGTGGATTTCTAGCCAGATATGTGAGGAGGGATTCAATTCGATGTAGGTTACAAATCACGTAGATCCGATAGTGAAAGCCCACCTCTCTTTCTGGGCCAAGTTTTGGTGGTCGATTATCTGTTGGTGTATCCAGCCTACTTTCATGGATAATGTGATCACCTTAGAGTGAGTCGTGTTATTAGCCAGCATTCTAGCTGGTTATGAGATAGATTGGGCCCAGATTATCTCTGAGCAGATTCACGAGTTCGCCGTTCGGACGAACCCCTCACTGCTATTTCCTATTTTGATCCACCAATTGTGCAGTGCAACAAGTGTTCCTATCGACCCCCACTGGGAACAGCATATAGAGACCATATACACCATGGATCCCAGCCTGAAAAAGGCCAATAAGAACCCAGTAGCTCTATCACGTGCAACTCTTTCAGCCATCCCAGATCCATTCCCGATTGAGCCTCCGACTTAGGGTTCAACTCCAGCTACCACCGACACTACTCCAGCTACTACAGAGCCTTACCCAGCTGTTGAGATTGAGTCTACGCCATCCTCCAGTACTCCAACACCTCGGCATCATCCACTATTCAGGTTAATTCTCTTATCTCTGCTGTTACTTTTCAGGCATTGGTGCGCAGGGTGGCTACAACAGAGTCTAGGATACAAGCTTTAGCAGATCAGTTTAGACCATGGTCAGCCAGACTGTTCGAGACTCAGAGAGGAGGGTAAAGGTATTCCCTCGTGATTTGGTATATAAGAGAGTTAGAGCGGTGGATGCCCATGTAGATGCATTTGAGGTGAGAATCCAAAGGAGGCTTGAGGGTGCTCGGCCTGCTGACACGAGCACAGTGACACAGGAGTTGGCCAAGTTTAAGGCCGACTTATTGCAGATGTTAGCAGCGCCTGTTGCAGTCCTGGAGGTGGCACTGACAGGTGATTAGGTTTTTGATTGGTTAGCTGACCGGCCACATGCCCATGGGAAGAGGACCCTCGAGCATGATGGCCCATAGTTGAGCTATAAGAGGCCTAGGCTTGATGACCCAGCAACACCGGAGGAGGAGCCGATACCAGAGGAAGTGGTGCAGGAGTCGATACTAATGGTGGTTATACAGAGATATAGGGAGCAACAGACTTCACATAGAGAGGGTAGCTGATGTACAACTGCGACCCAGATAGCTGAGGAGGAGGTCGTGACCCAGTACCCTGATGACCAGACAGATACAGGTGCTTGAGAACCACGATATTTGATTTTTGACCCCAGCCCTTATCTTTTATATATGAATACTTTGTTATTTTTGTTGGACAGTATTTTCATTATGTTAGTTTTGGATTTGTTTTAAATGTTTTATGTTGGATGTTGCTTTTACTTTTGTTTTGGATGTTAGTGTTAAAATGTTGGTTTTTAATATATATATATGTATATATGTTTCTATTCTTTGGTTTTTCTACATGTCTTTACTTTGAGGACAAAATATTCTATTTTTTAGTGGGTTGTGGGAAGTTATGGAATATGGTGAAGTCTGAGTAGCATCGAGTCCTTAAGTTCCCCTATTTTTTATCCCAAAGTTTTATCGCCGTGTTTCTTTTTCCTTGTGAATGTTTTAATTTTCTGTTGATTTCAATTCTCTTGTTTAAGTCTGTCCTCTTCTTGTACGCATTGAGCTATAAACTTATTCAAAGTCTATTTTTTCTTTTGAATACTATACAAAATTTTGAATTGACTGAATTGCACAAGAGATTAAAATTAAATGCACAAGTATGTCAGACAATTCAAGCGTAAAAGCCCTAAGTTTCATCACAAGATTAGACATTTCCATAATGTACTCCCTTATGTTTTCTTTACCCTTATATCTCCTAGAAACGATCTTGTTAAGAATAGTACTTGTTTCAACCTTTTCATTTGTAGCGAATCGGTCTGTGATTTGCTTTAAGAAAACTTTGGCATATCTATTCTCAGTTATACCACCTCTTAAAGATTTCGGAAGTGAGTGTTGCATCATCATCAAGCTCATGCAATTTGATCGTTCCCACTTCTCATATGCAAATTTTTATTCATTAATGCTAGTATCATTTAAGTCCACAGGACGATCAAATCTTAATACATAGTCAAGATCCATGTAGCCAAGCACTATCATAATGTGCTCTTTCTATTTCTTAAAGTTTGTGCCATTAAGCACAAGAATGTTATTCATATTGACAGATATTGAACACACTATAAGATAAAATAGATCATGCTGACAATTAACAATCGAATAAATCATGTATATGTGAAGATAAAGTAAATCAAACATACTTTATATTAGTGGATATTAAAGGCACTATAAGATAAAATAAACAATGCTCACAATTAACAATCGAATAAATCATGTTTATGTGAAGATAAAGTAAATCAAACACAACTAAAGTAACAAGAATAAATAATTTATGATATCATGCATACACATACATATACATAAAAGTGGGCCCATCTCAAGATACCTAGTACAATATTATCATTTAGTATTTGGACAGAAACAATAACTTGTAAGTGGTACTTTTATACATAGTTAATAAATATTAATTACTTGAATGGCCTAACAAATGCCTTTCTTTGGACCGAAATATTATTAGCATGTATTACAAAAATATCACATATTCATGACTATCCAAAATCTTTCCCAAAAAGATCTTCTTTTGGGATAATTATTTTGCATAGATAAAATATATTTACTTGTTCAAAGTAAATAAAATTTACACAATAGAGGTACTTTGGCAATATATTGTTTTGATTTATTCACTTACGAACTTGTTCCATAAAATAAAACTAATGATAAAATAATAAATTGCAACTGAAATTTAAACAACTCTTCAAAATGATGCTAAAAATTTATAATAAATAAAATAATACGACAAGAAAAAGAGCAAAACTGAAAATCTCAGTGTTCACCAAAACAAACTCAAATATATGGCAATTAAGACCTTTTGCAACTTGAAAAAATAAATAAAATATAGTACCAAAAGAAACTTTAAAATAAAGGAGTGACAATAAATTTATGAGAAATGCAATCAAAACAATTGCTTAATTTAATTATAAAAGCAATATTTTCTGAAAATTTGCAGAAGGCTATACTTTATTAAATGGATCAAAAATTAATTTAAATAAATGAAAAACAGGTCCTCAAAACTGTTGCTGCATTAACGACAGACAAAGTACCTCCAAACCTCCTAAGAAAAAAACAAAAAATTGAAATGTGTTATAAAAAATGGATTTTGAAGAAAACACGGAGAAGAAAAATATTACAAAATATATTAAATCATTTAAGATAAAAAGGGAAAAGATAATGATTTTCTTTTTAATTTTCACTATATTTTTCCTTCCCTTTCTAATTTGAAAAATGACTATTTATAGCCTACAAAGATATTTCCTGCAAGAATGGGGAGGGGGGGAAGGAGGGGGGTCAGAAAGGGGATATAAAAAAAAGGTTCGAGACAACAAAAGACACTTACACATCAACCCTAAGAGTGAACAAGAATCGACTATTGAAGGTTGAAGGACGCCATGGTGGAACAGAAACTTTGACAAATGAGAGGTCAAAACCAAGAGGTAGAAACAACAATAGATAGAAATACTCGAACAACTTACAAAGGCAACATGAAGCTCAAAATCACAGTAGTGACGAGAAGATGAATCATCGACAAGTGAAACCAGCAAAGGAAGGTGAAAGGAAACATGTGGAAGTCGGTGAGTTCAAGAATGGAAGGTTGTGGAAGTGTCCACAACACGCGATATTTTAGGGTCATAAAGGGTATTTGGGCTTGGGCCCTGATCTTTGTATTGACGGCAATGTACAAGACAATTTTGTTTTATTAATAAAATAGCCCCATAACTCAATTTAATTAAAAAAAGGATATTACCAAGTGTCCTTCTTTGACACTTGATGGAAAATTACATCATACATACCTTTTGGCCACTTGGCAAAAGGTGTCACATTTATAACACTCTCCCTTAATTGGTCATATACAAAAAAATTACTATATATCCTCGATACACATTTTTGGTTACCTCATTAAAACGTTATCAGGAAAACACAGTGGGATAGAACCTTGGTTAAGGAGAAAAGAGTACAATGTCTATTGTACTCCCCCGGTTAAAGGCCACGATCCAATTGGTGGAATCTTCACATTCCAATCCTATGTACTATTTTTTTGAGAGTTGAGGCTGGTAAAGATTTAGTGAATAAATCTGTTGAACTATTACTTGAACGTATTTGTTGCATGTCAATATCACCATTTTTCTGGAGATCATGTGTGAAGAATAATTTTGGTGAAATGTGTTTCGTTCTATCTCCTTTTATGAAGTCTTCTGTTAATTGAGCTATGCACACAACATTGTCTTCAAATATGATCATGGGTATTTTGACATCATTTTTTAGTCTATACATTTTTCTTTGGATGGAATGTATCGATCTCAACCATATGCACTGCTTGCTTCATGGATTGTTGTTATTTCAGCATGATTTGAAGAAGTAGCAACAATGGACTATTTTGTAGATCACCATGATATAGCAGTTCCTTCGTATGTAAACAGATAGCCAGTTTGAGGTTAGAATTTATGTGGATCTGATAAATAACCTGCATCTGCATAACCAACAAAATCTGTATAATCTTGGTTAGTATAGAGCATACCTATATCGGTAGTTCTTTTTAGGTATCACAGAATATGCTTGACCGCTCTAATATCTTCGTGTTGGGGAAGAACTATATCTTGCTAGTAAATTGACAGAAAATATTATATCAGGTCTAGTTACATTTGCAAGATACATAAGTGCACCAATGACATTTAGATATGGTACTTCAGGACCAAGAGGTTCTTCATCTTCTTCTAGAGGTCGGAATAAATTTTTATTGACTTCAAGTGATCGAACAACCATTAGAATACTTAATGGATGCATTTTGTCCATATAAAATCATTTTAAGATTGTCTCGATATAGGCCGATTGATGAATAAAAATTTCATATACTAAATGTTCAATTTGTAGATCCATATAAAGTTTTATCTTTCTAAAGTCTTTCATCTCGAATTCTTTCTTTAGAGATTCAATAGCCTTTTGGACTTCTTCAGGGGTTCAAATGAGATTTATGTCATCAATATAAAAGGCGAGGATAAAATATTCTGATTTTGTCTTCTTAATAAAGATATAAGGACAAACTACATCATTTATATAGCTTTCATTAATTAAGTACCCACTAAGACGATTATACCATATACGTCTGGATTGATTCAAATCATACAATGATCTTTGCAATCTAACTGAGAACATCTCCCGAGATTTAGACTTATATGCATCAGGTAATTTGAATTCTTTTAGAATTCTCATAAAAATTTCAGTATCAAGTGAACCATAAAGGCAAGCTATAACCACATCCATTAGATGTATTTCAAGATTTTCATGTACAGTAAAACAGATGAGATATCGAAAAGTTATTGCATCAATTACGGGTGAATATGTTTCCTCATAGTTGACACCAGGCTTTTGAGAGAATCCTTGTGCAACAAGGCATGCCTTATATCTTACAATTTAATTTCTCTCATTTCACTTTCACACATAAACACATTTATAGCCAGCTGGTTTCACATCACTATGGGGTTTGGACTACAGGTCCAACACCTCACGCTTAGCAAGTGAATTCAATTCTGATTGAATTGTCACTTTTCATTTTGTCCAATCACATCTTTGTCAACATTTTTCGATAAATTTAGGCTCAAGATTCTCACTATCTTACATGAGGTCAAGTGCAATATTATAAGAAAAGAAGGAATCTACTGTAACTTTCGATCGATCTAAATTTATTCCATCACTAGTAGAACTCATTGAAAGTTCTTCATTCGCTTGAGTCTTGGGTTCACTGATTTTTTTTGGAACATCAGGATTAATTTTTTTATGGACTTCTTCATGAGATTTTTTTATAGTGTCATTTTCATCATTTTTCATGCTTATTTTCCTAGGATTTTTATCTTTTAAACCCAATGGTCTACCACGCTTCAAGCTGTTTGTAATTCAGAAGCTATGACACTAGCAGATGGTCCTTGTGGGATATCAATCCGAATAGGCATATTCATCACAGGGATATATGATTTAGTTATCCATTGCAAATCGATAAATGTATTTGACATTTGATTCATTATTTTCTATAAGTGGATGATCTTCTGGACCTCTTGCTCACATATACAAGTACGTGAATCAAAATGAGATAGTGATGGAACTCTCCATGCAATTTCTCTTTTGAGTTCCTCCTTTTTCTCTCCCCCTAATTACGAGAAATTTGTTTCATCAAATCGACAATTTGCAAATCTAACAGTAAATAAATCTCATGTCAGTGCTTCGAGGTAGCAAAATTATGGAGGGTGAATCAAACCCAACATATATCCCCAACCTTCGTTGAGGACCCATCTTAGTACATTGCAGTGATGCTACAGGCACGTATACTGCACAATCAAACATTCGCAGATGAGTGATATTGGGCTCATGACCAAATACTAATTGTGATGGAGAGTATTTATTATAGTTGGTCGGTCTAAGGTGAATGAGTGCTACTGCATTAAGATAGCATGACCCCAAACATTAGTGGGTAACATCATTTTCATGAGTAATGGTCTTGCTATCAATTGTAGGCGCTTAATAAATGACTCTGCAAGGCCATTTTGAGTATGAACATGAGCAACAGGATGTTTAATTCTTATCCCAATTGATAAACAATAATCATCAAAAGGTTGGGATGTAAATTCTCCAGCATTATCTAGACGAATAGACTTAATAGGATAATCTGGAAATTGTGCCTGTAATCTTATTACAAACTCTAAGTTGCGAGATAATAAGAGACACACATGAGACCATCTGGAGGATGCATCTACTAGAAACATAAAATATCTAAACACCACACTCGATGGATGAATAGGTCCACATATGTCCCCATATATACGTTTCAAAAATTTCGGAGACTCTGACCTTCAGGGTCAATAGTCTGACAATTAATTTGCCTTGATAGCAAGCAACACAAGAAAATTCATTATTGGTAAGAACTTTCAGGTTCTTTAATAGATGTCCAGTTGAATTTTCAAGGATTCGTCTCATTAGTATTGATCCAGGAAGACCTATTCAGTCATGCCACAACACAAAAGTATTTAAATCCGTAAACTTTTGGTTTACGATTGGATGCGCTTCAATTGCACTGATATCTGCATAGTGTAGGCCAGAAGATAAGGTTGACAATTTTTCCAACATATGTTTATATCCTAAGACACTCTTGATTATGCAAAGATATTCAGTATTCTTTTTATTTAGTGTCTCGACATAATATCTATTTCGGTGGATATTTTTAAAACTTAACAAGTTTCTCGGGGATTTTGAAGAGAAAACTGCATCTTCTATAATGAATTTCATCCCCTTAGGTAGAAATATAGTAGCTCTTCCGGAGCCTTCAATCAATTTTGAATTATTAGAGATTGTAGTAATATTTGCTTTTCTTCTAAGCAAGTACGAAAAGTATTTTTCGTATTTGAAAATGGAGTGAGTTGTTCCACTATCAATTACATAAATATCCCCATGATTGATTAGTGATCCAAACAAAATTTGAGGCATATCCATATTTTTCTTAAAAAACTAAACAAAGTAAATATTACTATTAACCAAAATCAGTACATACTTTATTTGTTCACAGATATTCGGGTAATATCAACATACACCAACAAACATAAATAAACAGGAAAGGAAAGTTATCTAGATTACAGAAGACCTATCAGTGACCATGTTTCCTTCTGAGAAAGCAAAAAAATCTGTCACATCCAAATGCATAGGCTCAACATTATCTTCGGATATAAAATTCATCTCTGCATTATTACCAGTCTTATGTAGATGTTCAGTACTATCTTCAGAGATAAATTTGTCTCTGGATTAGTATTGTCCCTTTTCAGGGATATCTGATAGAGCTGGACCAAATGCCTGGATGATCGACAAGTACGCGACCAGTGTCCCATTCCTCCGCATCTATTGCATATATCTTCTGAATTTTTCTTCGACACAACCTCCTGCTTTTCACCCTTCTTTTTATATTGCCGATCATTCCTGGGTGCAACACGATCATCGTGATTATAATTTCTCCTACACCACGGCCACGACCACGACTGGGGCCACGATCATTTTCTCGTTGGTTATAATTTGCCTAGTTCACTTCAGAGAGTGACATAGAACCAATGGGCCGACTTTCATGATTCTTCATCAATAGGTCATTGTGTTGTTTAGCAACAAGTAGGTGCTAAAGTAAATCAGAATACCTTTGAAAGTCTTTTTCCCGATATTGCTGCTGAGGAGCATACTTGTAGGAGGAAACATAGAATACATTTTCTCAAGTTTATCATGTTCGGTGACATTTTCTCCACATAAGGTTAACTGGGATATGATTCTATATATAGGCGAATTATATTCGGTTATACTTTTGAAGTCCATCAACCTTAAGTTGAGCCAATCATGATGCGCCTGTGGGAGAATGACCAACTTCAGGTGGTCAAATCTGTATCTTAAATTATTCTACAGTACGAGGGGATCTTTCAAAGTAAGATATTGCATTTTTAATCCCTCAATCAAGATGATGGCGGAGAAATATTAAGGCCTTAGCATGGTCCTGGCTGGGTGCCTGGTTGTTTTCTTTGATGGTGTCTGCGAGACCCATTGCATCCAGATGAATTACGGCATCTCGTGCCCATGACGAGTAGTCTTTGCCTGATATATCCAAGGTAACAAATTCAAGTTTGATAATATTAGACATTTTTACAAAAATAAAAATTTTACCTTGTTACCTGTTTAATGTAGCTTGACATGGGTAGAACTTCATGCAGATAACGTGTTATAAAAAATGAATTTTTAAAGAAAATACGGAGAAGAAAAATATCACAAAATATATTAAATGATATAGAATAAAAAGGGAAAAGGCAATGATTTTTCTTTCCAGTTTTTCACTATATTTTTTCTTCCCTTTCTAATTTGGGAAATGACTATTTATAACCTACAAGGATATTGCCAAGTGTCCTTCTTTGACACTTGGTGGACAATTACATCATACACACCTCTTGACCATTTGGCAAGACGTGTCACATTTACAACTAGGGGTGTTCACGATTTGGATAAAAACAAATCCAAATCGAAAAACTGAACTAAATCAATTAAACAAACTGATTTTATTTTGGTTTTGATTTGGTTTGATTTTATTTTTTTAAAAACCGATAGTATTTGGTTTGAGTTTGAATTTGTTCGGAAAAATCGAAGAAACAACTGAACCGAACCGATAAAATTATATTCATATATTTTATAATTATACATACCTAATACATTATTTATAAAAATAATTTTTATTTTTTAATCTACTATGAAAGTATAAATGTTCAAAATGAGAACATTTATCATATTAATTTTATGTATATGAATATTTATAACAATTTTTGGAGGGACTAGAAATGTCACTAACTTTTTCTTCTAGGCCAAAATGAAATATTTTGAAACTTTTTCATAGTAAATTTAGTGATTGAAAGTTTTATAATATTAGTCGTTCTAACTATTTTTCGTTTTGAATAGATTGTTGTCACTTTTTCTCCATTTTAAATGTATCATTATTTTTGTTTTTATGTATGGTTAATAACCGAATAACTAAGCCAAACCGAACCAAAACCAATGACAATCAAACCAATAAATGTATATTATAATTGGGTTGATTTGGTTTTGAGATTTTAAAAATTGTGGTTTGATTTTGGTTTTAACCAATAACTGGCCCAAACCGACCTGTGAACACCCCTATTTATAACACTCACCTCTTGGCCACTTGGCAAGAGGTGTCACATATAGAACAAAATGCTGCTTTATAGCCACTTTGGATATTCATAAGAAATAAGATTTCATGCCACGAAGCAACGTTGTAAAGCCACTTCAAACAAAATTGAAAAGCAACACAGTGCATATTCAAACTCGATCACAAATTAGCAAGAAAAAGTTAAATTGCAAATTTTTTTTATGAATCATTAGTGTCTTCATATCACGTCTAACAATTTAAGAAGATCGTGCTCTGATACTACTTGTTGAAAAATTAAAGAAATCACCCAGAATCACGAGTAAATCATTAGACAGATATTTGAATTCATAAGAATGAAAATGGTATTAATCTTGTTCCATGATAACAACTTTATTAACGAACTTGATCTTCTGAATTAACGAACTTGATCTTCTAAAACTTGAAGATTGCTTTTTGTTCTATTTTTGAGGAGAGAAAAAGAAAACCGTTGTCTTTTGTTTTAGGGACCGTTCTATTTAAAGAGTTATAAAGTGTCCTTTTAGGTTAAAGAACACTTTTTCAGTAAGTCTCCATCAAACTTAAGAAAATATTCAAGGGTTTTTAAAATAATTAAAATAAACCCTTATTAATCGATATTTATTTTTATGGCCCAAAATTTTTAATAGCTCATTAGATCACAC
>JAABOM020016593.1:0-18940 GCA_011800125.2 Solanum clarkiae | reverse complement strand
AGAGAGAGAGAGAGAGAGAGAGAGTCTAGTAGAAAGAACTAGGTCACAGTCTAACATAAACAATTGACTCTAGTCTATGAAGCCTCTATCACTATCAAGTGGTGCCAATGACAAACTAATGCCTATCTCAATCAAAATAAAGCTAATCAATCTAACTCTCTATCACTATCAAGTGGTGCCAATGACAAACTAATGGCTATCTCAATCAAAATAAAGCTAATCAATCTAACTCTAAGGAAAGAGGAAAATAAACATAAGGGATTCCTGCAAAGTAAGGGAGGCTCACCAAATCAGCTAAACGTCTTCAATCCTCAACGGTTTGCCTGTCGACGATCTCCTAATTGTGTATCTACATCATGAAATGATGCAGTCACAAAGGGGGACGTCAGTACATGGAATGTACTGGTATGTAAAATAGCTAAGATAAACCAATAACAGGTAGAATAATATATCAATAAAAATCAACTCAATACAGAGAGCAATCAACATGCCAAATGTCTATCTAAAGAAAGAATAAAGAATAGACAAATGACCCATCACCTCTATCATCCTATACCATTAACTTAACATAAGAGTACTATCAAAATGGAGTCCTAAATGGGAGTTTCTATAACCGAAAATCACCCCCCACGATCCAGCAGTGATACAACCAAGAGATGTCGTTGCCACAACCATTCAGTACCTTATCGGGATAAAAGACGAGTCTATCAAGGAACCCAAAGAAGTTTATCAAGTCCTTTGCGGGACAAAGGAAATAGCCGTTTTCACGGTCCAAACTCTCTCCTATGCTGGCCACATAGTTTATGAGTTCGAGTGGGACTCACTCTTACCCATTTCAGTGTTAATACTCCTCCCATGACTCAAAAAAGCTCATAGTCTTTCACGGCCGGACTGTTACACAGCCAACCCCCCTTTCAAATGGGGTCATCATCTCATCTATCCTTCTATCAACTCAAAGAGTAGAATTAATCTTCAAACTAAGGTTTAATCCTCGTTTAATCCAAATAACACTAATTTCATTTACTTAAATCATCAATATGCTCATCTCAGGACTTAGAAACTATCATTAGGGGACAATTGAATAGACACATCGTGAGAGTTTATTTATGGAGACTCAAGAAACTATCAAGTCCTATAAATCTAGCATTATTCTCCCATTCGGAATCACTATCTCTATCAATATTCCCAATCAAGACTCTAGACTCAATCCCTAACTTCATTCATGCAATCTTTAATAAAATAATAGGTAGGGTTTATGCTATAATTCGTGTAAAACATTTAATTCAAGAAGACAAGTTTAGGATGATCATCAACATGTGAAAATATGTATATTTAATATAGTTTCAAGAATAAAATCAAGAAAATCACTCACATAGACTCAAGAAACTCCAATCAACCATCTAAGACCTCCTATGGGGCACTTGAGAGGACCATCTCATGTATTCATTTAGCCTTACATACCTGAGGTTTGAAGAATCCTCAATTTTCCTGCATGAATTGGCCCTGAACTCGAAACCCTCCTCTCTTCTTCTTCTTCTCCTTCTCTCAGAATATCGTATATACCTAAGAAAAAAAGGGCTATAAAACTTCTTTTGAACGCATATAGGCTTAAATACTCATTTAGGGACTTAAAAATATATTGGGAAGGACAAATATGCCCTTCCCGAAGTTAAAAGGCAAAAATTGAATTTTTCGACACTGGTATACATCGCTCACTAGTTTATTTGGAGGTATTTTTGCAAAAAAATAGTTTCGTCGAAAGTTTGGAGAAAACAACCAAGTGTGGTTCCGCGTCCCACTCACATCGCAGCCTGAACGCAGAAATCTCACTATTGTGCCTCTCTTTGAAAAATATAATTCATGTTTTTTCGCGTTAAAGTCGAGTCGAGACTATTTTCCGACTCAATTTTTTGCCCTGATTGCAAATCCGGTCTCGGATTTCCTATCGGAGCTTTGGAAGATGTGTTATGCGCATGATACATTTTTGGGGCGTTTTGGTAAATTTATGGGGTGTTACATCATCTCCCCCTTGGGATCATTCATCCTCCAATGATAGGTAAAGATAGAAATAGGTACGAGTAGACTTGAAACTCATCTTACTCCTCACCCGGAACCTCTGGAACTCTCATCTATCCGTCACTTTCTACATCTCTATCTTAGACTCGGGAATGAAATTGAACTAGTACCTCAACTCAAGGAAGGAACTTCAATGCATTAAGGATAGGAAGTTTACCTTCGACATCATCATCCCTCGGCATGAATAGGCTCAAAACTCCCCTCAACGTTCACATCTACCAATTGATCTCTCGATTCTATCTCAATCGACAATCAACTTCTACTCGGAATCAAGGATAGGCTAATGACTCAAGAAAAGACAATTAGTTTAGGAAAAAGGGAAGGAAATTTCCAACATCATTCTTATCGTCATGCATGAATAACAATCAAGACTTGTTTCAATACTCCATCAATCAATCTGGGCAGTCATAAGTAACTCTAAATAGACAATCGATTCAGATCAAAAGTAGAGATACTCTTTTCCAATTTCCACCATCAAGCACGAATGGAACATCACAACTCAGTCAATTCGAATCAGGTGGACACCTCGACAATAAGCATTTCAAACTCGGGAAGGAAGCTACCAACTCTAATAGGGAAATGGGACCATCGGTATATAAGACTCTATATATAACTCTTCAACTCTCAGGCTCCGCACCTCGCCTCAATGGTACTCCCTTCTCATAGCACTCTACACCCTTAATCTTAAGCTTATGGTTGTTACTCCAACTTCCATCTATCCACCTCCTCCTCTTCCATTCAAACCTACTTCTAAGCCTCAAGGTGTTATTCACAAGACGATCATATATCTACAAAGCTAATCTTCAACACTCAGCTCTAAACTTCAGTGGGGCTTACATCTAAAGATCACTAGTCCTCTTCACTATTTCACCACTCTTCCTCCAACCCTTACTATGAATTCTTCACTAGTCTATCATCAATATTCGCATGGCCATGACCCCAAATTCAAGCTTATAACTCTAGCCACTCCAACTATATCTTAGAATGTTCAAGCCTACTTAGCACTTCTACCTCCACCATTCAATAAATTCTCACTCAAAGTCACACCAACCTGCTCTTACCCATCTACAATTCATCGTAAGGTCTTACCTCCCTCCTCCTTCCTATCTCTATCCCTTCATAACACAAGTTTAACACCAATACTATAATAAGGATAGACTCAATCCTCCTCATATGCCCTCATCCTCAATCTATTACTCTCAACATCACAATTTGAACTCGGAGGAACTCATTACTTCCTCTTTTTGCAAAACCTCAACTACTATCTCTCCATGCAAAATAAGCAAGATCATACCTCTGAAACTTGATACTCTACATCCTACCATCAACCATAGCATAACAAGCGGAGGGTCAGTGCATATGTAAGATGACACCAAAATCAAGAACTCTCGCTCTTTCTCATCAACCTTCAACCCTCTATATCCTCAACACTTTTATCAAGGTTGGAAAGCTGGATTACTCAAAGAGCTTGGAACGAAAGATCATTAGGACGATTCAATCGAGAAATCTTATCTGAGATCTTTCTTAGATTACAATCTCTCTTGTCTATCGAGTCTCATCCTATGTTAACAGAACTATATGTAGTGTAAAACTCGGATCACATCTCCTTCAATGTAGGATTGGAAATTCTTACATTCATGGGGGGTAATTTCAAGATTAATAAATGAATTCATCGCTTCTCATCCTCAAAACTCAGCATGATCGGGAAGCAACACGATGTGCATAGGACTAGGCCATAGGTACGATAGTCATACACCCGAAGCGAATGGAATGTTACCTCAGCTGAAGTATAAGGACTATACGAGACGGAAAAGAATTGGTATCTCATCTTGATCAGTCTATCATAATCCAAAAACTCAAGATCTAATTTCGACTTCTCACATCATCATCTCTCCCTTAGCTCTCAAGGTCCTCTAAGCTTGTGAATTAGTTTCCTCTACTAGGCTATAAGCACATATCTCCACATGGTCAAGCAATCACTATCCCCAAGGGTATGCATCTTAAACCCTTCTATTATTCTATAGTCACATATGTATAACTAGCCACTCAAACTCCATTCAACAATATCAATCTTAACTTCCTCATGTCTCCATGGAACCCTCTCTCTCTCTATTTGCTGCTCGTAATGTCATCCATAATCACTTCCCACACCTCTTACAACCTAACCTCTTCTTATACCTACTAACGCTCAACTTTTGTGCCTCCTAATCTCATTATTCGTACAAGACTTAGACTATTAAGGAAAACTCCTCATCACCTATCCAAAAAACCCCAATCAACTTAGTTTCTTGGGATAACACAGAATGCCTACCTCACTTACCCTTGGACTCAAGGATATTGTCTGGACTCCCATAACAACCATAATTTCGAGCTTCACACATCCTTACGCAATCACGAATACCCATCTCAAGTCTCTTCTTATCTATTGAGCTACCATTGTTTCACTAGTATCACCTAAGGGGCACTTGTACCCTACCCCTAGCATCACTCTCCTTATAATTTAGCATCTTTATACATTAGGACAAGTCTCTTAGAGAAAAATCTCCAACGAAGGCTACCACTCTCATGATACTATCTCCTCTTTCATACTACTCCTCAAACTCAAGCTTAGGGTCTATTACTAACATGTGCATCTACCACACACCTCCTTAATGCTAACTTACAAACCCAAGATAAACGTTTAGGGAACATTGTCTTACTAAAATCTCATAGTGAGGAATTAATCATCACATCCCCTCTTCACAACTCAAGTACTGCTCACCCTTTCACTATACCTCCTCATCTAGCTGAACTTATAGCTCCATGGATCTCATGAATTCTCCCATACAATCACAATCCTAACTTAGATCTATTATATCACATTAAAAGCACTCTTTCCCTCTATTCAAGATCTATACTGCACATTCAATAGTATGAATACTACAACACATCAACACGCACTTTCTTCTATTTTGAACATGCTTTATCACATTCTGATACTACCTCTCTCTCCCTCTCTATACCTCATCTCATGATGGCAATCGTAGAGTACTTAGCACCTTTCCAACAATCCTATGTCCATCGACTCCTCCCTTCAACAGTTAACCCTCAATCAGTTATCACTCTTGCTATCTTGTCCCTTTCCTTCTATTATCATCCTTCTAACTCTGGAATGATAAAATTTTTCTCAGGGCTTATAAGACCTCACATCTCACTATTAGGTGCTAGCACTAAACTCTTTGGATACATAAATTTCTCTCTCTCATGAGTAACTTCGGGAGAAAATTTTAGAGTAGGAGGCTCTGGGTACATCTAGAGTTAACTCAAGTGCGCGATTCATATGAGAAGTAGCGCATTCTTTCTAGTCAATCAACTTAGCACACTAGTTGGCTTCTCTCAAACATAGTGCAGTCTCTCTGCCATTCAGGTTACTTATTCAGGGGATCTCATCGGTAAGAGTTTGAACATTACTGTCTCTGTCCTCTCGTGAATAAGGCACCGTCGAAAGGTTTAGAGTAACGCATGAATCAGAAGAGACCTTTCGTAGAGTTTAACTCTACCACATGAATTTGGAATAAAGAAGAAGTGAGACAATTCGTAATGTCCTATAGCCTCCCTATTATCGATTTGGCGCATTTCACACCAATAATAAGGACTCTACCTGACATGACTCCATAGACTCCCTAGGACAGTTGAAATCGTGCTCTAATACCAAGTTTGTCACGCCCTAAGAGGGTACCCTAGATATAACCGACACTCAGAGACCATTACTAGTCCCTAAGTGAACCACTTGGCCTCATCACATTCATTTATCTAAGCATTCTACTATCAGCGGAAGACATAAAGAATAAAGAGGGCACATCATCATTAGTTCTCAAATATATAAACAGAGGCTAGTAGGAAGAATAACTAGCTCACAGTCTTACATCAAAAATTGACTCTAGTCTATGAAGCCTCTATCACTATCAAGTGGTGCCAATGACAGACTCATGGCTACCTCAATCAAAATAAAGCTAATCAATCTAACTCTAAGGCAAGATGAAAATAAATATAAGGGATTCCTATGTAGTAAGGGAGGCTCATTAAATCAGCTGAACGTCTTTAATCCTCAACGGTGCGCCTGTTGATAATCTCCAAATCGTGTATCTACATCATGAAATGATGTAGTCCCAAAGGGGTACGTCAGTACATGGAATGTACTGGTATATAAAATAGCTTAGTGAAACCAAAAACATGTAGAATAATATAACAATAACAATCAACTCAATACAGAAAATAATCAATATGGCAAATGTCTATCTAAAGAAAGAATAAATAATAGACAAATGACTCATCACCTCCATCATCCTATAACATTACCTCAACATCAGAGTACTATCAAGAGGGAGTCCTAAATAGGAGTTTCTATAACTAACAATCGCCCCCTATGAGCCAGAAGTGATACAACCAAGAGATGTTGTTGCCACATCCATCCAATACCTTGTCGGGGTAAAGAACGAGTCTATCAAGGATCCCAAAAAAGTCTGTCAATTCCTCTGCAGGACAAAGGAAACGTCTGCTTTCACGGTTCAATCCTCTCCAACATTGGTCACGTAGTTAATGAGTTCAAGTGGGACTCATTCTTACCCATTTCGGTGCTAATACTCCTCCTATGACTCAAGAAAGCTCAAAGTCTTTCAATGCCGGACTGTTACATAGCCAAACCCCCCTCTTAAACGAGGTCATCATCTCATCTATCCTTCTATCAACACAAAGAGTAGAATTAATCTTCAAACTAAGGTTCAATCCTCGTTTAATCCAAATGACACTAATTCCATCTATTTTAGTCATCAACACGCTAATCACAGGACTTAGAAACTATCATTAGGGAACAATTGAATAGACACATCTTGAGAGTTTATTTATGGAGACTCAAGAGACTATCAAGTCCTGTAAGTCTAGCATCATTCTCACATTCACAATCACTATCTCTATCAACATTCTTAATCTAGACTCTAGACTCAATCCCTAACTTCATTCATGCAATCTTTAATAAAATAATAGGCAGGGTTTATGCAATAATTCATGTAAAACATTCAATTCAAGAAGATAAATTTATGATGATCATCAACATATGAAAATACGTACATTTAATATAGTTTCAAGAATAAAATCAAGAAAATCATTCATATAGACTCAAGAAACTCTAATCAACCATCTAAGACCTCCTATGGGGCACTTGAGAGGACCATCTCATGTTTTCGTTTAGCCTTACATACCTGGAGTTTGAAGAATCCTCAATTTTCCTGCAGGATTTGGCCCTGAACTCGAAACCCTGCTCTCTTCTTCTTCTCCTTCTCTTAGAAAATCGTTTAGATGTAAGGGAAAAAAAGGGTTATAAAACTCTTTGGAACGTATAGAGGCTTAAATACTCGTATTAGGACTTAAGAATATATTGGGAAGGACAACAATGCCCTTCCCGAAGTTAAAAGGCGAAAATTGAATTTTCGTACACTGGTGCGCGTCGCGCATCAGTTCATTTGGAGGGATTTTTGCGAAAAACAATTTCGTCAAAAGTTTAGAGAAAACAACCAAGTGTGGTTCCGCGTCCTAAGTGCATCGTCGCCTGGACGCGGAAACCTCATTGTTTTGCTCTCTTTGAAAAATATAATTCACGTTTTTCGCATTAAAGTCGAGTCGAGACCATTTTCCATCTCGATTTTCCACGTTGATCACAAATCTAGTATTGGATTTCTCATCCGAGCTTTGGAAGACACGTTACGCGCACGATATGTTTTAGAGGCGTTTTGATAAATTATACGAGGTGTTACACCCTGTGTTAGTGGTGCGCGTTTTAATGTATATACATTGTATACAATGTATATATAGCCGATATACAAGGGCTGAAAGGGAGATTTTCAGGGATAAAATTGGGCAAAGGCAAGCCCAAATAGGGCAATTTTCATGATAGTTTAAGACAGGTTCAAATTTGGGCCTCAAACTATTCTTTCTTTATTGATTGTTATTTATTTTCTTGTAATTGTAACTCTAACTTTCGTTACTTTAACTTAATTAAGTATAACTTACACAAATCCCATACTTTTTGAAGCTAATTCCAACTAATACTAATTTTTTTAAAAATTACCAAAAATCGCTTCTTGTTATACAAAAAATGAAAGTGATACATATCGAAAAGGTAGGAGCATTAAGGGATTTTAATAATGATACATGAGGAAGTAGGGACTGTAATTTGCATCAATATGTGTTGTAGTTTTGTATCATTTAAGGGATTTTTGTAATTTTTTAAAAGAGTCGGGATTATATGAAATTATGTAAACATAAGTTGTGTATTTTTGTAATTTTTTCCTTAATTAAATCCTCAGAAGATAAACTATTTTTATATCAATTTACTCTCTTAAATGATTTATGTAAACATAAATTGTGTATTTCTGTAATTTTTCCTTTTCTGGTCTTTTAAGTCACCTTTTGATAAGTTTTCTCACTTAAGTCGTTTCAAGTATTCAACTTGTCGATTTTTTTGAAAGAAATGTTTTTCTCTTATCACTTTCTCTAAGTTGATCTTTTGCTAAGTTTGGCTTCCTTAAATTATTTAAAGTATGCAAGTAATTAATTTCTTTTTCAAAAAAATAATTGTCTAACTTCAAGTCTTTTTGTTTCGCTTTTTGACGAATTTTGCTCACTTAAATTATTTAAATTATTAATTTCTTTTAGAAAGTAATTTTCTTACTTTAAGCCCCTTTTTTTAAGTTAGCCTTTTTACAAATTTCCTTCGAATTATTGTTTATAGGAAAAATCTTTATGAAACTAATTTACCTGCGATTTTTTTTTTTTGTATAAACCCCTGAAAATTCCCATGTAAATAGTACTTTTTCGTAGTGAAGTAATGTTAAAATTCTATTACTTAGACAATTTTGGTTAAAACAAATTGTATAAGCCCCTGAAAATTCCCATGTAAATAGTACTTTTCTCATAGTGAAGTAACCTTAAAATTCTTTTTTTTTTACTTAGTAAATTTTGGTAAAATTTATAAATTATTCCTAGTATTTTTAGTTAGGTTTGACTTCAAGTAATCATGAATATCTTTATAGTTTAAGTGATTTTCCTAAAGTTAGTAAAATGTAGTGGTCACTTTGAATGCTAATACCTTTTCAAAATAGAAATTTGAACCCTTAAGTTGAGACTCATTTTGAAAGTCATTTTTTCTCTTAGACATGTTTTAAATCTTCATTTTCCCACATATAACAGAAATGACAATTCCACTGGGCATTTAATTAGGTTTTAACTATTAGATTTGACTTGTTTGACTATATATTTAAGTCTGTAATAATAAGTAAATTTACTTTCATTATTTGTGCTTTATTTATTTAAATTTGAATGTTTAACTATCATTGCATTTCATTGCATGCTTCCGATACCATGTTATGTATTTAAAAGGATGATTTTGTGATCTCATAGTTGGCCTTTTTTATACTTGACCCTTTTCGGAATAAGTGACGATTTTATTATTCCATAATGCATCCAAAGGTTGTCATAAGTTCCAAACCAAGTTATCTGCTTGGGCCCCACTCTCTTAAAAGTTCATTCTTAGGTACCTAGGATAGAGCTAAATCAAATCCCTTTTTTAGGAGGTTTGCCTAGGATGACTCAATACCCAAGGCGTATTGGGCCCATTAAAAGCCTATCTTGTGTCTATTTGGCCCACGGTCAAAAAGACAATCATGGTTGTGTTTGGATTTAAGGATTTGTAGATCAATTTAAACAACTCATTACACCAGGGCAAGGGGTACCTAACTTCTTTTTCTCTCTTGTATAATGACTCAAGTGTATGAACCTTTGAATACCAAAATGGTGACTCAGCATCATAACTACATCAAATTATGGTGGAAATACATGAATGAAAAGGATAAACGAGAAGTCTGAAAGCACACATGCCATCTTCCTTCTTTGGTGGAAATGAAAGCTTGACTAGACCTAATTAGAACAATGATTAAATTTTGGGACACTGAAAATATGGTATTTCACTTTGGTGATATGAACATACTCCAACCACTGTAGAGGTAGTGTCAAGCTACGAGAGTGTGACCATGAGTAATAAAAGAAAATCCATGCTCGATAGTGACATTCTAATCCCCAAAACATAAAGTTCTAACGAAATGAAAGAAGCAGTCTCACTAGCCAAAGTAGAATGGATAGATAGACTCAAAGGGCCGAACATCCCCCTATGTAAACTATACTATCAATTGGACATGCTAGGACCTTTGAGAAATTTGAAAAAGATTTCATTTTCGAGCAAACTTAGAAAGAAAAATGTGTTTCTGCTTTTGTAGTGTGCCTATGGCTTTTCCACAAAATCTAAGTCACGTTACCCACCCAAGCATAATAATGTTCACTCACTCCATCTTTTATAGGGTTAACAAGGGAACATCAACCAAGTATTACACTTTAGCAACCCTCTATTCTTGCCAACTTCTACAGGGCCTTAGATAAATGTCAAAGTAGGAGTCATTTATGTTAGGGTTGCATCTAATACTTCAATGATGGATGCTGAAGCACCTTCGTAAAGTCAGCAATCCTATATAAGTGAAGCTCAAATTCAATGTGAACAATTCTGATCTCACAATAGATGGCTATATTTGAACAATTTTAAGGAAGAAAATGGCCAGGAATTTTGGTCGTCAAGAATAAATGAATTAATGTATGAAGATGTACAATGGGCCATCGATGACCTTGTTGTGAGTGATAGCATAAAATTCAAAGTTACAATTTTTTTTGGGTACTAGTGGGGCTCAGAGAAACCCAACCTTTTGCCCTAGATTAAGTTCTTAGGCAATTGTGTTGCACGCAAGTCATTCATCAAACAGCGGACATGAGAAAAATTGCAACAGATCACGAAAATGTCCAAGTAGCTTTTGCTGAGATGATCAATCAGGAATGAAAAAATCGAAGGGTAATGGGTGATAAGGTTCCCAATGGTTCAATGATGAATGTGGTGGAATTTATAAAGAATAATTGAAGAAGAATCTTACTAGAACCATCAAGCCTAGGCCAAATGTTCCTTATTGTATCAAAGGTGTTGAGGCCGAGAATCAAGTTCTACTCTATTGACTTCAAGAAAAGTATCAAGAAAGTGAGTTGCCCACCGACGGTGGCACTTGGAGAATGCAAGAGTCATAAATTGTTCTTAGCAAGAACTAAGAAGGACAAGGTAATGTATAATCTAGTTAGATGATAGTATAGAGAAACAAATTCAAGCCATGGAAAGAGTTAGGCATGAAGAAAGGAGTTAGTTGGCAAGGGATCACTTGTGCGAAAACAGGTACTTCATGTGGAAATAGGTTGATGCCGCCAAGAGGGAAAGAACTGATAGAGGACACAAGGGGATTTGAAGCTTATCATTGACCCCTGTATGAGATTGCTTTTATTTCTACTTTTCTTTTGTTATTTAGCTTTCTGATACATGATATTTTGTAAATTCTTTTAACTTTTTATCAATGAAAGCATTTCAGAGATAATGGCTTGGCTTTAAATTAATATACGTTTTTCAATTCTATAGGCCTATCCTTGCACAAAAAGGGTCACATATTTTTTAAGAAGCGCAATAATTGCTTGTGTGCTCTATGTCATAACTGCTTATGTGAATATGTTGCATTATTTGGAGAATTATAGCACACTCCATTTCAAATTTTTTAACCCCTTAGGCATAAAATCAAGACACTAACAAAGTCCTACCAAATATTCTTTGAGTTTTGAGTTTCCCAACCAAAATTTGAACTCCGGTACCAAATCCTAAAATTCTACTCTCTCACCATAGCAAAAGGTTGAATTTGCCGTCAAGATAGAGACAAACCAAAATATTTAGATTCAAGAGATCGAAGAGGCATTGATAGGGAGGTTGTATTGAGTTACCCAGGAAATCCTCAAGGTGGAAAGGAAAACTAAAGAACTTGACGAAGCCATGGAAGCTGTGTAAGCCAAGGCTATTGAGGTTGAGGCAGAGATTGAAGCCACTAAATATAAAACGTATAAGTTGAACAAGACAAATAAGTTCTTCAAGAATATTCATCTTCTCTCGACCAAGCTATAGAGGTTATGCTTATCAAGATTGCTAAAGTGGATATGGAACTTAAGGTTACTAAAGAGAAGATAGTTAGGATCAATAAGATAACCAACCTTGCAGGGAAGGAAAAGAATCTCGAGATAGAAAGTGAGTGGGATAAAAAGTACTCCACTTTTGATCTGAAAAAAATGATGAAAAAACTGAAGATGAGATTAATATTCCACAAGCAGAAAAATCTAAAGTTAGAAATGAAGAAGAAGATTAGAGGGTTTGACAAAAAACCTCAGAAAAGGAATAGTTTAAGTTTCTAGAAGCTTTCTTATTTCTTGTACTGAAGTATGAATGAAATTAAGCTATCTTTGTACAAAGTCAAATTATGTAGACCCTAATTTCTCCTTTATGAGATACGTAGGCAATCTTTTAAAGCCCGGTCTTTATCTTTGAAAAACTTATTTATCCACTTGGTAAACAAGGAATTGAGAATTTCATAAAAACGGATGTCAAAGAGCTTCAACAATAGAAGATGTGAGAAGACCTTGACTCACCACAAGTTAATCTTCCTGACACACTAATGCCAAAACAAATAGACAAATTTTTGTCTATTGAGACATGCCCTTGTATTTGTTGGGAAGTTTTACCTTTGAATAAAGCAATACTTGTGTGTTTATTCTCCGTATGTGCTATCTTGTACTAACTATTTGAAAGCCTCTTGATTATAATTGTGGTGTACAACACACTCATAAGCAAGACTCTAATAGACACTACTTCATAGACATGTCCTAGGAACTCTATGTTCTTAAACCAAGTTTGTCACGCTCTGGAAGGGTATTCTAGACATGGCTAGCACTAAAAAATGATTGGTAATTTTCAAGTGAACCACTGATCTGATCGCACATATGTTCATACAATAGCAGACTTAGTTTAAAAGAAAATACTACATCTAAGAGGGCTATTTCAATCAATGGTCCTGGTCATTTTATAACAGAAAGTAGCTTTAAACAAGCCGATCCACATCAACTTAAAGGACAATAATTTGAAAGAAAACAATTTGAGGAATAGAAACATCAACACCGACTCTAATTTTATCTGGTTTATGAAGCCTCCACCTCTACAATCTAGAATATGTCAATGACAGGTTCATGACTACCACAAAGAAATAAATATGCTGACACTCTTATGTGAAAACATAAATAGATCTTTCGGGAGAAAGAAGGTATAACCACAAACTTTGGAATGGAATAGATCTCAACAATGTGCTTGTTGATGATTTTTAGAATTTGTATTCGCATCATAAAATGATGAAGTGCCAAATGGCATAAGTATATGAAATGTACGATATATAAAATGACAGGATAGATAATGAACTCAAAATTTACTTATGTCCAATAACAGACTTAAAATGACAATCCAAACTCAATAAAGCAACACAAGACAGAGTAACTATAATTTGGGAACAATGTAATCATATACAAATCAAATCAATCATATAAAGTACTATCATCTCCTATTGAGAGTTTCTCTAACCGATAAACATCGCTTGTGAACCGATAATGATACAATGAAGTGATGTCATTTTCACACTCGCCTAGTACTTTGTGAAGATAAAGGACAATCAACGTCATTACAATCAATCAAATCAAATTCTCTTTGGGACAAAAAGGAAACATCCAATTTTACAATTCAATCCTCTCCTATGCTAACTATGTAGTTTATTGAGTTTAAGTTACTATTTATTCTCCCTCAACTAGGTGCTTGATACTCCTTTTAAGATTCTACAGGCTCACAAAACTCCAATCAAACCCTTTAGTTGACTCATTTACTATGCTTCTTTGGACACTTATCCAATCAACTATCATAGTATGTCCATCCAGTCAACAGTCGTATGTTCAACTCGGGCATACATATTTAAAAAGTAAACTTTACTTTTAGGACAGTAGTTTAACTAATGCCAATTCATTACATGCACAAATCTTGCTTTCAAGTTCAGCCAACATATAAGGGTGATAGGTTGTAGGCAATGTTAAACTAAGTTCATATAAAATAATGCATAGCCAGTCACTTTAGATACTTCTCACAATCACAACGACTTAAGTAGTAATACTCAAGAACACAAAAAACCATGAATTAAAGATAAGTTCAAGAACTCAATCATAGGGATTGAAAGACTCAAACTAGACCATCAATTATATTGAACAGGGTGATAGGACACATAGACGAACTAAATTCACATTTTAGTTATCCTTACATACCTAGGACGTAGAGATTTTAGTCAAAACCTGAAGAATTCAGTGTACACTCTTGAACCCTAACTCTTTTCTCCTCTCCTTTCTGCTTTCAAAAGACTTTAAGTGTAATTAGTGACAAAAGGGTCATGGGTTACTATTAAAGGAGTCAAAGTAACCCTAAAATGATCAGGTTTCATTAGAAAAGGATGGTAAAAGATGGAATTGACCTTCATTAAACTGCCAGATTGAACCATGAAACCCTATTTACAAGTCGTAGTCCATAAGTCGTAGAAGGCCCCTTCATAGATTGGGATTACAATTCCTAGGTTACTGATCCTGGGTCTGCAATCATATTATATTGGTCATAGATCTATCAATGGGCTTGTCGTGTCAATTCGTGGTTCAAGGTTCAGAACTAAAATTTTTGACTTAAAACCACAAAGGGTTTTCTATGGGTCATCGATGGAATTACGAGTCGTAGACTCCTCTGTACATCAGTCCAATACTTAAAAAATTTTCTAGGATTTTGAGGCTGGGGTTCTATGAACTCCTTTTTATAACACGTGTGATATATTATGAGTCATAAACCTAGCTAGTAGACTCAACCTTAAAAACTTAAAATTTCACTAAGTGTCAAGGGCAACCATGAGTACTATCTGCAGACCATAGAACCATCTGCAGATCGTAGAAATCCCTTCGTAGTCTCTGTCAGTGACATATTTCTCATATTTTTCTTGGGATTTTGAGGCCTTACAAGATAGAATAATTTAGTTGGGGGGGGGGTTACAATTTTTCATTGAAAATTTATATTGTTTACATTCTTACTACATAATATCCGCCTATATTCTACCTCTCTAGACCTTATTTGTAAGAGTATACTAAGTATGCTATAAATATTCAATTTACAATTGCCAACTGAAAAAAATAAAGCCTCTCTACAAAGTTTAGCTTTACGCTCTCAAATCTTGTTGAAACGGCCATGAATATATCTTAAATCCTTTTTGACACAAAAGGACCATAAATTGGCATACATCCTTCATTTTAAAATAATTTAAATATATTCCTTTTTTTAATTTCAATTTAAGTTTTATTTTTATTTTTGTATGACGGATTAATTGTCATCTAATGTGTGTCATTTAAAAATAAATAATATATTAAATGACACACGTAAAATGACAATTGATCTATCCTATAACAATAAAAATAAAACTAAAACAAAAATAAACAAAAAGGAACATAAAAAATATTTTTAAAAGAAATTAGAGAGAGTAAAATGATGAACCTGTGCATGAACGTGGTGATATCTAATAATTTTGTGATTTCATCGACCGAATTCTTATTTTTTGACATTTTTTGTTATTTTTTATTGGAAAAAATGAGGGAGATTATTCCAATTTATATAAGAGATAAGAAGGAAAAATAAATAAATGATAAGATAATATAGTAATTGATGGTCCTCTTATCTTCTTGTGCCAAATTTATTTTAAAGATATACATCGATTTAGAGTCCTTTTGTGTCAAAAAGGATTTAAGATATATTTATGGTCGTTGTAACAAGATTTGGAGGCCTAAAACTAAACTTTATAGAGAGGCTTTATTTTTTTTAGTTGGCAAATATAAATTGAATATTAACAGCATACTTAGTATACTCCTACTAAAATTAAATAAGCACTTTCATTATTTTTTTAAAATGTAAAATGGCAAATTCAGTGTCATTTTATTCATATTTTATTGATATTACTATGTCAGAACACTCTATGCTAGAATCCATGCATATTATTACATAAAATACTCTTTTTTATATAAAAAAATATATACTTAGTGATTCACCAAACATCTTAAAAATTGACCCAAGAGTGTTAATAAAGTTATCTTTTTTCTTTTTTGGACTTTGAATAGAAGATTTGTGATTTTATTTTTGCTTAATTATAAAAGAAAAATGATCAAACGTATTGTTGAGCTACTCAAAATGGATTAATTATTTTTTTTTCTTTGTTATGCCTTTAGCTCAAAAATATCTACCAACTAACGAAATAATTCATTTTATGCATTGAACTGTTGCTTTTCGTCTTCTTTTTCTAATCTTAGTTAATCAATGAAATGATGTTGCTAATTTTGGACTAATCTCTTGAACAGAATCTTAACTAAAATTATGTGATATTAGCTTGATTTGATAATCTTAACTTTGACATATTTTTTTAATTATTGGGGGCCTCACTTTCATTATTATTATTTTTTGTAATAGTGGATATTTGGTTTTATTGTTGCTGAATTATATAAAATACTAAAGTTTGTAGAGAATAGTTATAAAATCTTTTTTTAAAAAAAGAATTACTATAAGCAAGATTATCTTCATTTTAATAGTAGAATAATTAGTTCCTCAAAATCTTGAATTAAATTACTTTAATATTTATTCAATATCTAAAGATTCAAAATATTATATAGTTTTAATATGTTCAGAGAGTTTATACGTTTTGTAACCTAGTAATGTACAAGAGAAAGAAAAAGCAACTCCAGTTATCATATTAATAGTCCGACTAAGAATTATAAATTATGATTTAATTGTTTATATTTTTCGAAACTCAGTGTCACACTAAAAAAAATATAATATAAATTGGTTAACCAAATTGAAAGTCAAACTAAATATAAATGTGTGATCCTAAAAGAAAAAAATATAGATTTTATGAAATTGAATGCTCTATTAATGAGTAACAACTGCTTTTGGCCTTCTAACCGTTTGATCAAATAATCAGATTGAAGGTCAAAGTAAATAACAAAAAAAAAAAATACGTGGTCTTAAAGATTAAATACCCTATTAATGTGTGATAATTAATTATTTTTAGTTTTATGGTTTGTTACAGTTATTTTTTAATTCACACAAATTGTTGTTCTATTTATTCAAGAACTTTCATAATGGTGACAAGGTAACTATTTTTCAAAAAATCCATTGTATATTGTAATGGTAAATAAAATATAATAATCATAGAAGATAGACCTTTTGATAACATTTGATTTGAGTAATCCACAAAAGTGCGACTTAATAAAATTAATTATTTAAATCTATTTATTGATAAGAGGTCTTGTACATTGTCTTGGATCTAAAATTTATATATTGAATAAATATTGCAGTAATTTAATTTAGGATTTTGAATGAACTAATTATTTTACTACAAATTAAAATGATTAATTATTAGACATTAATAGGGTATTTAATATTTAAGATCACACATTTATTTTTTCTTATATTTACTTTGACCTTTAATCTGATTATTTGACCTAACGGTCGGAAGGCTAAAAACAGTTATTACTCATTAATAGAGCATTCAATTTAATAAAATCTGTCTTTTTTCTTTTAAAATCACATATTTATAGTTAGTTTGACCATCAATCTGATTAGCCGATTTATTTTATATTTTTTTGAGTGCATGACACTGGGGTTTGAAAAATATAAACCTTTAAATCATAATTTATAATTCTTAGGTTGACCATTAATATGATAACCGAAGTTGCTTTTTTTTTCTCTTGTACATTACTAGGTTACAAAAAGTACCGACTCTCCGAACATATTAAAACTACATAATATTTCGAATCTTCAAATATTGAAGTAATTTAATTCAGGATTTTGATGAACTAATTATTCTACCATTAAAATGGAGACAATCTTTCTTTTGGTAATTTTTTTTTTTAAAAAAAAAAAGGATTTTTGAACTTTCCTCTACAAATTTTAATATTTTATATAAATAGACAACAATAAAACCAAACATCCACTATCAAAAAATAATAATAATAAAACTGAGGCCCCCAATAATAAAAAGACTATATCAAAGTTATGATTATCAAATGAAGCTAATATGACATAATTTTAGTTAGATATCATTCAAGAGACTAGTCCAAAATTAGCAAAATCATTCCATTGGTTAACTAAAATTGGGAAAAGAAGAAAGGGAGTGGCTCAATGCATAAAATGGATTATTTTGTTAGTTGGTGGATATTTTTGAGCTAAAAGCATAACAAAGAAATACAATTAATCCATTTTGAATTGTCACGTCTCGGGAGGGTACCCTAGACGTGACTGGCACTCGGAGACTATCACTAGCCCCCAAGCGGACCACTCAGCCTCTTTGTCATTATTCAGTCAATTCATTAGCGGAAAAGATATGATATAATGAATATAAATGTTATCCTATCAACGGGATCATATATCAACATCAGTCTACCATAAGAAGCGGAATGGACAACGAAAAGTCTCAATAACAAAGGAAAGAAGTATGAGGGAAAAGAACCCTCGACATCAACATCAACATCTACGTCTATGTCTATGAAGCCTCTACGCTATGATCTAACATGGTACCATGATAGGACATGGCTACCAACTGATAATAAAAGACTATCCAATCAAAAAATAAATATCCTTCGAATGTTGGGGAGGACTCACCACTGTCAGGAATGAAGAACTCTGAACCTCAACAATCGGGCTGCTGAAGTTCTCGGTCTATAATATTTGCATCATAAAATGAAGCAGCGCCAGAAGGGCATTAGTACGTGGAATGCACTGTATGTAAAACAAGTTAAAATAATAGGAAACAATATAATTGACACCCAG
>JAABOM020016562.1:0-18944 GCA_011800125.2 Solanum clarkiae | reverse complement strand
ATATAGATAGATAGATATAGATAGTAACTTATAAATAAAAGATGTGCCACCCAGAGAACAAAAGTTCTCTTTGGTGCCAGTGGTAGAAGGTAATTTTTGAATGCTTAAAGTCATGGGATCAAATCCCACCAACAACCTTTGTTTATTACTTTTTACTTCAGTCTTTGTTTTTAACTTTTTATTTCAGCCACAAAATAATGACTTATAACTTTTATTAAGTAGGTACTTTTTCCTTTTAAAAGTTGTACGTTTCTCCTTTAAAAAATTTTAATTGTTGTTGACTTAATTAAATATTAAATAATAATTATTTTTAACTTTTTAAATATAATTCTTTGACTTTTTTTTACTAACATAAACCTTTTCTCCTTCTTTCCTTAATTTTCTTCTCCAAGAGCATTGCTGGTTCCGAGATCAAGGACCCAGGCCATCCGTTCACTTTATTTTGTAAGATTTTTTTTGTTTCTCACTTTCTCTTTCTTGAGTAATTTGGAGTTTTGATGAGGAATGATTGATTTCACATTACAAAAGAATTTTAATCTTATTTCAATATTCTAAATTCCTAATGAATATTAGTTAATGAATGAAAAAAAGATAGTAAAGTTTGGTACTCTTTTAATTTTTTACAACTTTCAAATCGTGCAATGTGAGATTGAACCACATTAATTTAAATTAAACTAAGTTGACTTAGTTGAATGTGGCGTGTGAATTTGTAGCATATGTAATACATAAATTTTCATCTTATTACTATTCATACGTTATTAATTAATTTGTCAAATAAATTAAAAAGATGAATAATTTGATCCGAACCTAAAGTTAATTTAACCAATCAGTCTAGAAACTAGGGATGGCGATAAGGTGGGCGAGGTAGGTTGAGTTTATCCCGCAAATTTTTTAAATTGCACCGCCCAGCCCCGCATGATGACTTTTTTCATTTTGAACTCGCCCTGATCTGCATAAACACGTCCCACTTAAATTTTAAAGTTTTTCTTTTTAATTGAGTTTAGTTTTTTCGCTAATTAAGTCTCAACAACTAATTAATTATTTTAGTTGACCTTTTAATAATTCTTAGTAGTTACTTAAAAGTTTCTAACTAATATTTTAACAACTAACAATTTACTGGACATGTCTAGTTTAAATTATAGAAAAAAATAAAATTAAAGTCAATGTTTAATATAAAATTTTTATATCTTTGATTTTTACTAATAAAAAATTTTAATTTCTTCGAATTCCTATTTAGTTTTTTAAGCTTGCAACCCGCCCTGCATGAGTTTTAAAAATAGCTACTTCATCCTACCCCGCACCTGCATAACTCTAAACATGTGCAGCCCGCATAGCGCTAAAAGCTACCCTGTACCCGCCTCGCCCCGTTGTCATCCCTACTAGAGACTTGGCACCCATAGACTCTAAATCCTGGATTCACCTCCATTGACCAATCTGTTAGATTTGCATTAACCATGTTGGATGAAATCTTGTTTGCAGGTGATAGGGTGTTGCCACCTTGTGTTTTACGCCATACTTTTCAAGGAGTGGTTTAAAGAGCCTGTTGCAAAAGTGAGAACCTCTGTCGTTGATGATAGCCCAAAGAGTACCAAATCTAGAGAAGTTCCTTTTTAGGAACGTTGTGACACTTTTACCTTCATTGTTAGGTAGAGCCACAATCTCCACCCACATGGATAAAAAATCCATAGCTACCAAGATATACTTGTTCCTATGTGAGCCAATGAATGGTTTCATGAAATCTATCCCATAAACATTAAAAAACTCAATCGCCAGAATAGGATTTAGAGGGAGCTCATGTTTGTGTGTGACTTCACCTTCTCTTTGGCACCTATCACAAGATTTTTCATATTCATGAGCATCTTGATGGATTATGGGCCAATAATACTCATATTGCAAAATATTATGGCTGTTCAAACCCCACTATGGTTCCCACCCAGATGTGATGAGTGACAAGATTCAAGTATGTTTATAATTTCCACCTCAGGTACACAATGAATGATAATCTCATCAGTATAAACGTGGAATAAGTATGGGTCATCCCAAAAGAACATCCTCACATCATGCATAAATCTTTGTCTTTGATGCGTGTTCAAGTTAGGAAGTACAATGTCACTCACCAAAATAATTTGTATAATCTGCAAACCAAGATATAAGATCATGTGATGCTGCCAACACTCTTTCACCAGGAAAGGATTTGTTAATCTCAAGACCATCATCAAACTACATTATCGCCCCATCCTTCATTCTGTATATGTGATCGACAACTTGGTTTTCTAACCTTTTTCTGTCAATAACATCGAGTTGAACTCTTGTAAAAGAAGCACCCATCATATAAATATTGTTGCATACTTTTTGGCCATCAAATACTTTAGTGGTGAGAGGTCCGTGTGCACTATCACTTTGGCTCCCAATAAATATGAGCGAAACTTTTCAAATACAAAGACCAATGCAAGCAATTCTAGCTCTGTGACAGTGTAATTCTTTTGAGTTGTGTCCAGGGCTTTGCTGGCATAGTATATAGAATGTAAGACTTTGTCTTTGCACTTTCCCAAGACTACACGTAATGCAATCCTACTGGCATTACACATTATTTCGAATGGCTTGGACCAATCAGGATCTACAATAATTGGTGTTGAGATCAACCTCTTTTTCAATTCTTAAAAGGCTCGCATACATGCATCATCAAATGCAAACTTGGCAACCTTCTCAAAAAATTTGCATAATGGGTGTGAAATTTTGGAGAAGTCTTTCATGAACCGTTTGTAAAACACTGCATGCACCAAGAAACTTTTAACACCCTTTACTGAAATGGGTGGTGGAAGCTTCTCAATTACCTCAATCTTAGCTCAGTCAATGTTAATGCCTTTACCCGAGATTCTATGACCCAACACAATACCTTCTTTAACCATAAAAATGGCATTTCTCCCAATTTAGTACCAAGTAACTTTTTACATATCTTTGCAAGACATAATGCAAGTGATATAAGCAATCCTCAAATGAGTGTCCAACCACACTGAAATCATCCATGCATACCTCAATAGTGCTTTCCACCATATCCAAGAAAGTAGACATCATGCACCTTTGGAATGTTGCTAGGGCATTAGACAACCCAAATGGCATCCTTTCAAATACGAATATACCATAAGGGCATGTGAAAGTGGTTTTCTCCTGATCTTCTGGAGTAATGATGATCTGATTATAGCCAGAATACTCATCAAGGAACCAGTACCATCCTTTTTCTGCAACTCTATCAAACATCTGATCTATGAATGACATAGGAAAGTGATTCTTCTTTGCTAAGGAATTGAGCTTTCTATAGTCCATATATACCCTCCATCCTATAACTGGCCTCATAGAGATCAATTCAATTTTAGTATTTGGCACCACTGTGATACCCCTATTTTCGGAACACACTATAATGGACTCACCCATTCACTATCAGCAATTGGCTAGATTACTCATGCAACTAACCACTTGATAATTTCCTTGCAAACCACCTCTTGCATAGGGGGGTTCAGACGCCTTTGATGCTTGATGCTAGGCTTGCAGCATTTAACTAACTAGATTTTGTGAGTGCGTATCCCCGGAGGAATACCGATGATATTTGCAATAGTACACTCAATAGTCCTTTTAAATTGCTTGAGCACTACCATAAGGGCATCTGCTTACCCCTCACTCAAATCCGTAGCTGTGATGACCGATAATGTATTGTTTTTCTCCTAAGAATGCATACTTCAAATGTGATGGAAGTGCTTTTAATTCCAACACCAGTGGCTTCTCTATAGAGGGTTTTGTGGGTGGCATCTCCCGATTCTTCAAGTTTAGCTCTAACTTGGCCTGACATCTAGGATAGAATGACAACCCAAGAGCATTTACTGTCTCCTCATAATCTAGGATACTATCACCAGTTCATCAAGACTTCATCCAGAGTGTCAACACCTAGTCGTCGCTCACAGGTACATCTGACTCATCATCATCATCAATAGTTTCAATCCCCGAAACTACCCACAGATCACAGTGCTTCCTTTATTGCTGATAAACATGAAACATGACCTCTTCTTCCTCAAATTTGAATGTAAGTAGCCCTTTCTCCATATCAAGTAGAGTGCGACTTGTAACTAAGAAAAGCCTACCCAATAATAATAGGAAATCAAAATCAACCGCACACTCAAATATAACAAAATCTATGGGAAATATAAATTTGTCTACCTTTACCAACACATCATAAAGTACTCCCATGGGTTTCTTGACTGTTCTATCTGCCTTTAGTGACCACATTTTTGTGGGAGTAGGAGTTCCAAAGCTGAGTTTCTAGAAGATGGTTAGTGGCATAAAGTTGATGCTAGCACCCAAATCAGAAAGTTCTTTAGCTAATTCTACCTCTACGATATTACATGGTTTAGTGAAAGCACCTGGGTTTTCAAGATTTTGGACTAATGACTTGGTGGTGATAGCACTGCAATTTTGAAGATCGTGGGAAAGAGCTTGACTCACCATCCACTTGTTTGTGACCAAGTACTTCCTGTTCATACCTGGCATCTTCTTTGAGGCTTCAATCAAAAGGATGTTCATCGGTAGTTTCTTGAGTATTTATAGGAAGTGCTCGAGCTTGCTCTCCTTCTCCCTCTTCTTGATTATTTGAGTAAAAAAGGCAGGAGGTCTTGGGAAGGTCTTACACTTCATCAGTTTACCACCCTCTTCAACTATCCTATTCTTCACATCATTATCTCTCTTGGCTACACCCCTTTTCATTCTTTCTTTCCCATGCACATTTTCTACTTCGATCGGCATGGAAGGGTCAATGGTACGTTTACCTTCCCTAGTTGTGATTGCAATAGAATGCCCCTCCGTCTTTGAGTTTTGGACTGTATTACTCGGCAATGTGCAATTTTGGCATTGATTCAATTGAAGAGACTCTTGACCAAATTGTTGTTCTAATTGCTTGATGGCTACAAAGACTCTATCTTTTGGTTAATGCTTGAAATATCCAATTTCATCCCTTTCAAAGTCTCATCTTGGTTCTGTGTTTTCTTCAATAATTTTTCAAACATTTCCTCGATCCTTGAATCGCTAGAACCGGCTTCACGATTATGAGGAGGGATATAAGGAATATTTATATACCTACATCTTTGGCTGCACTCGGCTTTCGACACCCAATATCTCTCAAAATAACCACCATGGTTATGTATATATACACCCTCTTGGTTGTAGTTCCGACCTTGATTTTTGAAACCTTGACGCCAATAGTCCGAATTGGACCTTGCACATTGTTCTAAAACCAACTGCTTGATCTCTAACAAAGAAAGCATCTTCATCATAATATGACTCACCATACATGGGCGCTCTTTGAGGTTGGTGGATGAGCCCATGAACACTTTCTTGAGTTTGCTTTACCACCAAGTCCACACCAGTCCAGAGATGCGCAAGGTGTTACATGATCTCATCATTGACTTTTTCTTTCTCCGAACTAACGCTCACTGCACAAGAGCTCCTTGTAGTACCTCTCTCCCTTTGGCCCAATGCTCTATTGCTCTTCACTACTTTCTCCATCCTTTCTCCTATCCTTGTGAATGGTTGATCTAAGAACATGCATCCTATAATTGTATCGATACATGTTTGACTATTCTCATCAAAAGTCCAATAGAAAATTTCTATGAAAGCATCACCGATGATATTATGGTCAGGAATTATTCTCAAACATTTGGTGAACCTCTCCCAAATTGTGCTAATAGAATCACCCGATAATTGCTCAATGTTATTGATTTGGCCCTTAAGTTTGAGCTTTTTAGACCTTGGAAAGTATCGCTCTTAAAAGGCTCTTTCCAATTTTTCCCAATGGATGATTGAGCTTTATGGGAGTTTTGACAACCATATTATTGCATTATTCGTAAGAGATAGAGGGAACATAAGTAACCTGATAACATCCATTGAAAGATTCTATGTACCCATCACACTTTTAAAAACAAGTACAACATTATGAAGATGACTGTGAGGATCATCAGTAGGTAACCCTGCAAACAAACCATGATTCTGAAGCATTTGGAGTAATCCACTTCACACCATAATCTTAGTGTCAGATGATAGTGGTGGCAACACTATAGCACCTATGATGTCCATGGCCATAGGGTTCAACCAATATTGATTCCAACCATATGCATTCTCGTTGAAATTCCTATGGTGTGATAGTTTTTCCTTAGTGGTGCATTCTTCTCGCTACCCACATCATCATCATTTCGATCCATGGCTTCATCAACTACAATATCCATATTTGCTTGGGCTATTCTCCTTTGTTGGATCTTAAGATTAATTGGAGCTAAGGGTCCGCCTTAGCTCTTTGTATTTGGAATAGACCTGGTATACCCTGCAAAAGAAACTAAACAACAAAAATAAAAATAAAAGTAAAATACAAGAGAACTAAGAAATTAACACTTGAATTAACTACTAGCGAAATCAAGTCAAAACTTCGCCGCATTCCCCAACAATGGAACCATTAATTTTGATCATGCTCAAACAGTACCTCTCACTTTGAGGATGAAGCGATTGTTGTCAAATGTAAAATCCAACCATAGGTTAGGTCAAATCCCAAGGGAATATGGGTTTTTTCCACCTTGACTCACCAACAATCATTTCAAGCATTAAATTACTCTATTCTCGAGTATGGGGGGTTTGCAATGATTTGTAATAACTAAAACTATACTCATAAAGCAAAGAGACAATCAAATTGGAGAGCAACTTGGGAAATTGTGTTCCCCGTGATTCACTAACTCAAACATCCTAGATAACACAACTTAAATTATGACATTGTATGCAGGATGGTAACTTAAGTTCTTCTAACCCTTCGGCGAAGTTGAAGATCGAATTTTACTATGAAGCTTGGTCGGCTACTATAGTGTTACATATTGTCCTAGTCAACCTCTTGTTGGCCAGGTTAGGTTAATTAGACAAGAAAATCTAATTCTAACACTTATTTCCTTTTCCTATTCGTCACTATCTTGATCGGGATCATGACATTTGGCGGGATTTAATGTTGGCCACCATTAAACAATAGGAAAAATGTAGGAAGATGGATAATACATGCAAATACCCAACTCAAGAAGTGTAAACAATCCATTATTAAGGTAGCTACTCATGGTTCCCATAACCCCAAGTTATGGGTTTAGCCACCCATGGCTTGGGCACACAAATAAAGAATGAAATTAGAAGATATGGAAGATTTTTTACCAAAGATAATGGAAGAACAATAAAACCCTCTTTGAAGTTAGAATCACATGTTTTAATGATGAAATTTATCCACAAGTGAGTCTAAATCCCCAAATTTGAGTCTCAGAGTAAAAACCTAATTTTCTACTCTAATACCCTCTGTAAAATCTAAGTATTGTATAATGAATTATGAAAAAGCTTCTCCTAAAACCCTAACATATGCTATTTGTACTATTTATAAAAGGTCCTTAAAATAATTTGAAAATCTGGTCGGTAGCTTCCAGGACTTGTAGCTACGGTTCATAGGGTGCCATACGAGACATAACTGGGCTTCCTGGTTAGCACTTGGTATTTTACACATCATCACTACGATCCACCTCTACGAGTCGTACTCTGGTCTATAACTCGCAGTGCCTTTTTGTAGTCCACTCTTGCATTTCTTGGTACTATTTTAATCGACACTATTAATTGCTGCAAGTCCCCCTTTTACTAGTCATAGTGAGGACTACGACCCGTACCTTGAGCTCATATGGCTCAGCTTCAAATTTTCAGATTTTGGTTTTGGAAACTATTAATTACTACGATCACCTTTATGACTCATAGCTTGGGCTATGACTTGTAGTGGACCCCGTGGATCCGTAACTTTTCCAAAAGTCAAGCCAACTTGTATTTTTTGCAAAAATAAACACAAAAACACATAAAAACGATAAAAAGTCACATTGAGAACACACAAAATACCATATTTTAGGCACCAAAATGTCATATTTTGACAGACGTCAATTGACACGCCATACGAAAGAGGTTTACGGGCCATATTGCGTTCCACAACCCATAATCGAGGTCTCGTACAAAGCTACTTGAATTTGGACTTTAAATCTATGACACCTCTCCATGATTCATAAAGTGTTTTATGACCCATAAAGGGATTTCATTTGATGAATATCCAAAATGTCCTAATCTCTGATCCTCAGAGCACGAACCATATTCTACGCCTCGTAAAACATTCCATGACTCATCGACATGTTCGTAGAATCAATTTCAGAAAATAACCTCTCACTGGAAATGTCCAAGAAACCCACTTCTCGACCCATAGAATGGTCTATGACCCGTAAAGGTCTCGTACTGGATCAAAAACTAGTAACTTCTATATTTCATCCCAGAATCAAGGCCATATTTGCAATCCTGCAAATATAACACAAAAATACATTAAACCAACTAACATCACATTGAGAATACAAAAAATTCCATGTTTTAACCATCAAAAGTGTTGTATTTTGGCATCACATCAACTCCCTCAACTTAAAATCAGTACAGGTTGAACCCCATAGCTATGGATGTGACTGGAGCTATTATGTTTCCACCACTACCTACAGATACAAAGTTCATAGTATCAGTGAGTTACTTCAGATGCTACAGAACCATCAGCTATTTGCTAGCTTACTGTAAAAGGATCCACATAGCCATTTGCACAAAAGCTATTTGTTTGTAAGAGTGTAATGGGAACACAAAATCTATCTATGGATGTTGCGGGACTTCTTCTCTTCCCATTTTCTCTCATGATTAATGTTGCATTATGGTTGTCTGATCTCCCACTAAGTTCAATTGCTAGTTGGGCAGATTTGTAGAAGGCCTTTTGGAGATGTACTTCCCTAGATCGAAGAAGCTTAAGTTGAAGGACCATATCAAAAACTTTGAGCAACTTCTCAGCGATAAGCACTACATGGGAACGGTTTATTAAATGTCTGAGAAGTGAGGAGTATCCTAGACACAAGATATATAGTTGATGATGCCTTGATGGAGATATTCTATCAAACCCTTGGTGAGAACAGTCAGGCTTGTGTTGATACTATCATAAGGGGAATGTTTCTAGATCAACCATTTGCAAAGATTGCAGAGCATATGATGCAAGTGGTCAAGATGAATCGTGCACAGGGGAAATGGGATAGAGCTTCCATGAAGAGTTCATATGTTGTCAATGTGGGTCTAGAACAAGCTGGAATCAATGAAGAGATTATGTAACAACCTGCTCCGATTCGCATATGAATAATTATCACGACCCAAGCTTAGGGTCTAGATGAGACACGACGCATGGGAACCTGAAGGAACCCCAAGCAAGCCTCTTAACATATCATTACACATCCTTGGTCGCAGAAGCAATATAATAATAATAAAAGAGTAGAAATAAGTGAACATGGGGCTAATGGACATCCTTCATATCATAAAACATCATAGAATTAAAGAGAGTCAAGGCTCATAACATCATTATATAACTTGTCCAACGACACCTCTAAATATAGAACTTAGCAGGGGAGAAGACAAGAAACCAAGCTCACCCTCATAGTCCAAGCATAACATGAAGAAAAGAGAGTTTATACATAGCATAAATCAAGAGAACTATGTCCTTGAAGTTGAGGACTCACCAACTTTCTTTGAGAAATATCATACTAGACACGTGGAGGAGGAGGATCAAGTGGGGCTCCCATTACTACATGGTAACATTATGTAGGCATAGGGTATGCGTTAGTACGTTTAAATGTACTAAGTATATATGATGTAATGCAACAATAGATAAGCATCATAGTGAAAATGCATAATTAAGCAATAGATGATCATACAACAATATGGCATGCATGAATGATACTTGAAGTAAATATGCTTATTTACAGAATGTATTATATGTGTAGGACTAGACCATCATCATAGACTAAACAACTTTGTACTTGGAATCTAAGGTAGACTATCCTTTAGAAGTGATTTAGGTACCAATCCCTCACTTGGTTGATGGCTTACCACCACCATCCAAGGTGATTGAGGTACAAATCCCTCAATTTGTTGATGGCTTACTACCCCAATCCGAGATGATTGAGGTACCAACCCTTCAATTAGTTGATGACTTACCACCCCCATCCGAGATGATTGACGCTCCAACCTCTTAATTGGTTGATGGCTTACCACCCCCATCTAGGTGAATGAGGCATCACCCCTCAATTGGCTACGGTCAACTCACAACACAATAGATACTTCTCATGGAATCAACACATACATAACATCCTTTAATCATCATAAAGTCACTTAATTCATATGCCAAGCATTAGGCCTTCAACAACTCAAAATACATTAACCAGATATTTTATCAAACACTTGGTGGGTGTGCAATGCTAGTGTAAATCCATTCAATTCAATAGTGAAATCATGTAAGAAAACTTAATGTAAAACCACCCACTAACACTTAGTAATACCCTTATGTAACATACATCAAAACCCTTCATAAAATCTCAAGGTAGATCTAAGATTCATAGTTCAAAACATGTTTAAACAATCACACTTTTATAAATATCCAACATAGTTCATAGTCAAGTTCATAATACAAGACTCAAAAGGAAAATCAACTTAGAAATATGTAATTTATGTAAAAAAAAAAAGCATGGGTACCATGGGTGAAAGGATCATTGGTTGAAACCCACATACCTTGACTTTAGAGAATTCATGATGAATATTGAAAAGGGATACTTGAAGCTTGAGTGAAATCCTTAAAATCCGAATGCGTCTTGGGACTTGAAATTTTGGTGAAATATTTGTCTAAGTGCTTGAGAGAGTATTGGGGAATGTCTTTTATAGTATGACGGAGAAATATGGCTAAGTTTTGATAGGAAGACTTAGACCCAAGACCCAGAGGCCTTGGACTGACTCAACAAAATTGGGAAAAAAATAACACTGGTCCACACCCCAGCCTCGTCCCGCCAGTGGTGCACATCAATACTGGATATGGAAATTTTTGGATTTTTAAACTTTGATATGATTGCTCTCTAATTAGGGTTAGACCGATTTCTCAATCAATATTTCCCCCTAATCAAGAATATGAAGTCAGATTTTTGATATCATACATGGATTTTGAGATATATGCAAATTACGATTCTGGGCACTCCCCAGGAACATTTTCACACACTTTTTGTGATCGTTTCAGTGATCATGAAGCAGAATCAGGAAAGAATAAATATAGAGGTTCATCATCCTCCACATGTACCTACATACGAGGAGCCATAGTATGAGGTGGACGCATGCTTTGTCAATGATCAGACAGGGGGTTCCAAACCCAAGGATCCAATTGGGACTATTGGCGCCAAGGTCAAGGAAACGAAGGTCAAAACTATGGTAGAGATGGAGCTTTTAGGGGCAATTGTGGTGGTTACTATGATAGGAACAGGGGTCCAGATGTAGATTGGGGTCACAAATACTGTTTCAGGAATGGTCTGTATGGGAAACTACACAACCATAATGTAGGTGCAACCAATTCCAAAATTGAGGAGATGTTTCATGAAGAAGATAGAGACATAGGATGAGACTCTAAGCGGTATGAAATCATATATTTCAAGCATTAATAAAAAATATAGTCTAATTCTGTGGCAATCAAACAGCTTAAACAATAATTTGGTCAAGTGTCGACTCAACTGAATCAGCGTCAGAGGGGTACATAGCCTGGCAACACTGCAAAATCTAAAAAATGAAGGGTAGCGTATGGCAGTTACTACTACGAATGGAAAGAGTACTATCGATCCTCATATGCCAATTGATGTAGAGAATGTTTGTGAGGAGATGGTTGCAACAGAGGATGCGAATGAAGGAGACGATCATGGAAAAAATGGGGTGAGTGAAGTAGCTTAAGCACCACAGAATTTTAAGCCCATCCCTAGGGCTCCTCCTGCTTTCCCTCAAATAATCAAAAAGTGGGAGGAGGAAGGCAATTTCAAATACTTTCTCTCCATGCTAAACCAACTATCTATCAATATCCCTGTCATTGAGCTTTGAAGAAAATGCCGGCTATGCAAAGTATATCAATGAATTAATCACCAAAATGTGAACTATAAGTCAGTAGCTTTCTCAAGAGCTTCAACATATAGTGCTATTACTACAAAGTCCTTTTTTCAAAAGCGTGAAGATCCAGGTGCTTTCACTATGCCTTACACTATAGGAGATGTGGAGTTCGCAAGGGTACTATGTGATTTAGGTTCCAGTAATAAGTTGATGCCCCTTGCATTCTACAAGAAGCTTAGATTGGGAGCCGCTACTCCAACTAGAATGCGATTACTGATAGCAGATTGAACAGTGAAGAATGTGGGAATACTCTATGATATGTTTGTTAAAGTGGAAAAGTTCATATTCCCTGCAAACTTTGTGATCATTGACTATAAAGTTGATTTTCAAGTTCCTATTATCTTGGGAAGGCCCTTCTTAGCTACAGGTCGCTTGTTGGTGAATATGGAGAAGGTCCAACTCAAGTTTAGATTTGGGAAGGTTGAGGTCGTGTTCAACATGTGTTAACAAGTGAGGAAAGACGATGATGTGAGTGCCGTTTCTGTAATCAAGACTATTGATGATACTAATCCAGATGTACCACTTGAGGTAAGATTGGGTGTTGACACTTAGGAGACAGTGTTGATGAACTTTAATAGTGATGGTATCCTACACTATGAGGAGATAGTGAATGCACTACGAGTATCTTATAGTCCCAAGCGCCAAACCAACCTATAGCTAGATTTGTAGAATCAGGAGTCACCACCTACAAAGTCCTTCATAGAAGACCACTGGTGTTGGAATTGAAGGACCTTCTAGTACATTTAAAATATGCATTTTTGGGTGCCAACAACACTTTGCCGGTCATAATAGCTGCATATTTGAATGATGAGAAAATAGATGCCCTTGTAATGGTACTTCAAGAATTTAAAAAGGCCATTGGATGGACTATTGCAGACATTATTGGGATCCCTCATGAGGTATGTACACATACTATCCAGTTGGTCAAGGACTACAAACCAAGCATTGAGCATCAAAGATGCCTAAATCCTATTATACAAGAAGTTGTGGGCAAGGAGATATTAAGTGGTTAGATATAGGGATTCTACCTGATTGTCAATAGTGAATGGGTATCACACTAGTACCTAATGCCAATAATGAATTGATCATAATGTCGCCAATCATAGGACGGAGGGTGTGTATGAATTACAGAAAGCTCAATGCCTTGAATGAGAAGGGTCACTTTCCTTTGCCATTCATGGATCAGACGCTAGATTAACTAGCAGGAAAGAGGTGGTACTGTTTTCTTGACGGGTATTCAAGATATATTAAGATCATCATCGCTTTAGAGGATTAATACAAGACCATATTTATATGCCCCCGTGGAACCTTCGCATTCAAAACGATGCCTTTCGGGTTGTGTAATGCTCCAACGACATTTCATAGATGCATGATGTTCATCTTCTCATACGTGATAGAGAACACTAATGAAGTCTTCTCAGTTGACTTTAGTGTAGATGGAAACACATTTTAGGATTGCTTGAAGCACCTATAGGATGTTTTGCAAAGATTTGAAGAAAGTCATCTGGTACTAAATTAGAAAAGTGTCATTTCATGGTGAAAGAGGGTATCTTGTTGGGGCACAAGATATCTAGCAAGAGAATTGAGGTCGATAGAGCTAAAGTGAAGGTGATCGAGAAGCACCCACCACCTATCTCAGTAAAGGGTGTGAGGATTTTCTTGGGAAATGTAGGATTCTATCGGAGGTTCGTAAAAGATTTATCTAAAATTTCACACCCATTGTGTAAATTATTGGATAAATGTCACGATCCAAGCCTAGGTCCTAGACATGACCGGCAGATGGGGAACCCAAGGAACCCTAAACAAGACTTATAACGTATCATTATACATCCTTTGTCGCATAAGAAATATAAAACAACAGAAGAAACAATAATAAGGGGAAATTTGGACTAAGGGAAAAGAAGATATATTGAAATAGCTTGAATATCATAAGTGAGTCAAAGCTCAAGCATAATATACATCTTTCCAACAACACCTCTAACATAGAACTTAGCGGGAGCCAAGATAAGCAACCAGAATCACCCTCATAGTCAAAACATACAAAAGCAAAGATAGTTTTTAATACATAGCATAGGAATATAGACCAATTTCCCTGGAATGGAGGACTAACCAACTAGCTTGAATGGATACCACTAGCCATGTGGAGGAGGATGATGACCAAATGGAGCTATGATTCCTATATGGTGATATCATGTAGGCAAGAGTATGTGTTAGCACATTTGAATGTACTAACTATGTGGGATGCAATGCAACAAGAGATAAGCTTTACAATCAAATGCATAATAATAGACAATAGGCGTGATATAGCAATATGACATATATGATCAATCCATAAGTAAAACATGCTTAAGTAACTCATGCTCATATAGGATATCGTTTGTGAAGGATAGACCAAGTGAACTACTTCCCAACTCCAGGGCATGCCATTCCTCGAATGGTGATTGAGGCTTGATAATCCCTTAACAAGGCATCCGAGGCTTGACAACCCCTCTTCAAGGTGATTGAGACTTGGCACTCTCTCAACAAGGTGATTGAGGATTCGTGCCCCCTCAACAAGGCAACCGAGGCTTGGCACCACCTAGTCAAGGTGATTGAGACTTGGTACCCTCTTAAAAAGGTGATTGAGGGTTGCTACCCGTCAACAAGGCAACCGAGGCTTGGCACCCCCACATCAAGGTGATTGAGACTTGGCACCCTCTCAACAAGGTGATTGAGGCTTGATACTCCCGTAACAAGGCAACCGAGGCTTGGCACCCCCTCATCAAGATGATTGACACTTGGCCAGCTCTCAACAAGAAGATTGTAGCTTGGTGCCTCTTTAACAAGGCAATCGACTTGCAATATCATAAATACTTTTCATGAATTCAACACATGTACAATATACTTTCATCATCATAAAGTCATCATATACCTACATTTCCTCTCATAATGATACATCATATGTATACCATTGTTTCATCATCATTCCATCATTATTTCATCATCATATACTCATCATAAAACTATTTAACTCATAAGACATGCATTGGACCTTCAATTCCTCAAGAAATCCCAGCCGAACATTTTATCAAATACTTGGGGGGTGATAGGGGTAAAAGACCATGAAATTTAGAGATGGAATCATGAAAGAAAATCTATTGTAAGATCAATCAACACCTTACAAAACCCCTAAGACATTCACGTCAAAATCCCTAATCAAATCCAACATTAGATCCAAGATTGAGAGCTCAAAACATCTAAAACAACAATACTTTCATGAACTAAAATCATTGTGCAGTAAATTTCTCAATATACAAGATCCACATGTAAAATCAACTTTAAATCATGAAATTTTAGTAAAATAAGGCTTAGGGACCATTGGTGAAAAGAACCAATGGTTCAATACCACATACCTTAGCTTTGGAGAAGTTCTTGATGAAGATTGAAAGTGGAGGCTTAAAGCTTGAAGGAAATCCTTAGATCCGGAAGAGCTTTGGACACTTGATTTTGGAGTGAAATATTAGTTTAAGGGTTTGAGAGAGTATGTTATCAATACAATGGAGAACTTAAGGGTTTTGGGAGCTTGAGTGAGTATAAAAAAATCTATCTAAAGCTTAGAAAGGGCGGGAAAGGACCAAAATGACCCTTCCTAAAAAGATGTCTAACGGCTATTATCGGTCCAGCTACGACCCGTAGGTAGGACTACAAATCGTAGGACCTCTCACATGAACCCTAGGCTCAATTTCAAAGTCTTTGGAAATTACTACTAGTTTGGCTTACGATTGTACCTTGATCTACAACTCGTAACTATGGGCTTGTAGTGTAACTCTACATTGGCAGTACTCAGTAAAATGGCCATAACTTTTGACTTCGAACTCTAAATGAGGTTAAAACAAGTGCATTGGAAGGCTAACTCAGAGGGCTTTCATTTGACATGTCGTGGGCCACCCAGATCCAAGTGTCCTAAAAGTTATGCTAGTTTAAAGTTGACCCTTGCATGAACGATCACCCAAAACTCAACTCTTAGGGAAGTCTTGAACTCATTTAGGTACTAGGAGTCACCCATGAACTTAATACAACCCCAACCTAACAAACTGAGGCTTAAAACATAGATACAAGATCATGGAGCTGTAGGGTGTTACAATATCTCCCCCTTGGGAACATTTGTCCTCGAATACGGAAGAACAAGGCTTGAAACGCTTGAGTTAGAACATGAACTTCCAACTATAAGATCAATTACATAGCTTATTACTTGAAAATCATAATGTAGTTAAAAGTCATGCTAAATTTTATTCAAATCATTCAGAACATCATTTTCAAAATCTCAACATAAGTATAAAATCACCGTGTATTTGCCAACTTAAACATGAATGCATATGAATGAAATAGGGGCTGAAACATAAGACTTGGAATCATAGAAATGATTTGACATGTTATCATAAGTTTTAATAGAAAGAAAGAAATATGGATGTTGCTTCTCCATGCCCGCACTGGCTTTCTGAGAGACACATACAAATAGACTCCTCCTCCAAAAAGGGCCTTGGCGAACACCGCATCATTATCATTCAACTTCTCCATTTACCCATCTACACCTCTATCGGTACCTTCTCCTAAGTCAACTTATCCTCTACATCACCCATAATCTCAAGGAATGCTATAGCACTAGAGGCACCAACACATCCTATCAACCTAGAAGCAGGAAAAATCAAACTAACCCACCTCTTATCCATATGCAATCCCCAAACTTATGCAACCTTACCAACTTCCCTCTACACTCTATATGGACTCACAATCCTCAACTCAATTGGCAACCTTAAATACACCTAACCTACTTGGTACCATAATCACCAACTCCCCCCTTGGGAGACATCTCCACTCTATCATCTTCTCACCCAAAACTTCTAACTCTAATAAGGCGGAAATCATGTCCTAGCTTAAAGTAGACCTCTTAAATCAAGAAGATTTGGAACCCTCAAGAACACTATACTACCATTCTCAACTTCCTTCAACCTAACTACCTATCCAGCCGACCGATGGACTACACTAGTCACCTCTTTACCACAATTACCATAACGCTAGGTTACCAATAGGCACCCTACTTAGAGCATCAATCATATCACTAGCCTTAATGGGGGACAACATGCACACTCATATGATAATCCTTAAGGATTTCTAACCACCTTCTTGCTATCCACAATGCACACCTATCATATTTGGCAAACAACCTCTCATCCTCCAAGACTTGCAACCATACCCCCAAGTAATTCACAAGCTCTAAACAAATCAATACCTCATCACTCGATACCACCACAAAAATATCAAGGTATGGTTTTAAGATCCTATTCTAGGTATCCATAAACAAAGCCAATGCATAAATCAACCGAACAACTCCACCAATACTAATAATACTCACTTAGAGACAAAGCTCAAACCGAAGATCAACCTTAATGAAGCGACTAATCCATTGAAGTTGACCAAATAGATCGACCATCCTCAACCATCATATTACAACCTTATAGGTTCTACGCTCATTGAAAACATGCTATGCAAGTAGCTAAACCATCCCAAGATCTCCAACCCAACAAGCTAAGTTCAACCAAGATCACAAGACAAGAACCTATGCAATAAGAAGATGGGGCAACCCTTAGAGATCAATTGAAACTTAAGACAAGAATGGACCTACCTATTTTGCTACCACTTGAAAACCTCCTACTCAAAGATGACCTCATTAGGGAGTTGAAATCTAATTCTACTGGTCCTACCACATATGGAGACACAACATGCATGCAACGTTTCCATCCCAACTGTAACATCACATCCACTATATCAAATCCAATGAGTCACAAGGAAAGACCTAATGCAATATGAACATGGAACAATACCTATGAACTTTCCAACAACAGTAGACTCAACAAGGTGGGTAGAAACAAAAGGTCACATAACATCTCGGGGCACACAAGAAGCCCACTAGCCAAAAAAAGTAATAATGAAAGGAATAGCGGAACCCGGAGCCATCAAAATCAAAATCTTCAACTTACCTTCCTTTACCCCTCACTTTGAAGTGACATGATAAACTAGAAGAGAAAATAACATTCATTAGAGGGGAAAGCCCTATCTTACTTCTGGAGCACGACATAGACCATAAAGAAGGGAAACATATCCTAAAATGTCTCAAAGCCTCCTACTCATAATTGTGGTGCACAACACAATCATGAATAAGACTTTAATCGATCCGGTGTGTTGGATTCCGAGGATCTACAAATATAGTGCTCTGATACTATCTTTATCACGACCCAAGCCTAGGTCCTGGACATGATCAGTGGATGGGGAACCCGAAGGCACCCTAAACAAGCTTGATAGCATATTATTACACATCCTTGATCGTAGAAGCAATATAAAACAACATAAGAAACAATAATAAGGGGAAATTGGGAATAAAGGAAAAGGACTTATATTAAAATAACTTGAATATCATAAGTGAGTCAAAGCTCAAACATAATACACATCTTGTCCAATAACACCTCTAACATAGAACTTAGCGGGGGCCAAGATAAGTAACCGGGCTCACCCTCATAGTCATAGCATACAAAAGGAAAGATAGTCTTTAATACATAGTATAGGAATGTAGACCAATGTCCCCAGAATGAAGGACACACCAACTATCTTGAATGGACACCACTAGTCATGTGGAGGAGGAGGATGACCAAATGGAGCTTCAATTCCTACATGATGATATCATGTAGGCAAAAGTATGCGTAAGTATGTTTAAATGTACTAAGTATGTCAGATGCAATGCGACAAGAGGTAAGCTTCATAATCAACAACAACAACAACATACCCCAGTGCCTCAAAAGGCTCCCGCTCATTGCGGGGTGAGGGGGGGTCGGATGTAC
>JAABOM020016551.1:0-18944 GCA_011800125.2 Solanum clarkiae | reverse complement strand
ATCAACTTTAAATCATGCAATTTGAGTAAAAGGAAGCTTGGGTATCATGGGTGAAAGGAACCCATGAAAGAAACCCACATACCTTAGCTTAGAGATGAACTTGGTGAAGATGGGAGATGGAGACTTGAAGCTTGAAGAAGAACATTGAAGGAGAACCTTAGCTCTGGATGAGGATTTGGGACTTGAATTTGGGAGTGAAAATATGGCTTAGTATTTGAGTGAGTTTTGGGAAATATTTTGGATAATATGAGGGTGAAATTTGGCTAAGTATAGGTAAAAATATGTTTGGAAACTTTGGGCCCAACACCTAGAAAATTTCGGACGAACTAAAAAAAAATACACTGAAATGGAACGTTGCCACGTCGCACAATGCTCACTAGAAATCGTCACTTAAAAATTGATAATTGCTAATCTTTCGCTCTTAAATTGAGGTTATATCCTTTTTTCACCAAATTTTGACCCCCTGAACAAGAATATGAAGTCAAATTTCCGAAATAACAAATAAATTTTGAGATATATGGAAATTAATTTTTTGAGCATTCCGAGGCACATTTTTGGGCACTTGTTGGGATCGTTTCAATGTCCCTTGAATGTCACACCTATCCCCCATTTATAGATATAAGGAATGGACAAGGGTTCTTGTGATTGGCCTAAATATGTCACTTTGACACTTGATGAAATGTGATTGGTTCTTGCATTTGGCTAAGATCACCACATCATTTAGACAAGCGGCATGATCTTCTTGGCCTTGGATGCCTCGTCATTGTGAGACGTGGCATGAATTTGGGCTTCAAGGTGAGATGAACCTTGGATTTGAACTTAATAAAATGGACTTTGTCTATTTTTTAAAAGCCCAAATTAATAATTCAGTCCAAATGAATATGGATTTAATTCAAATTTTATATGAATTTAACCCAATAAAATTTATGTGTCTATAAATTCCCTTTACTTCGAGGCTTGTCGGCGTGTAGGCTTGCCGAAACTTAACGACGAGACTTGAAGTATTCATGATTTTTTTTAGACTTGCCAATGTGTAGCCTTGTTGATACTTGACGTCGAGAGTTGAAGTACTCATGATTTTTTTTGAGACTTCAAAATCACTTATTTCTTGCCATCGAATTCTAATTGGGCCGCTACTTGAGAATTGTTTACTATTAAAATTCTTCTTGTATTGGGTACTTTATCAAAGTGACCAACAATGTTTTGTAGTGATCCAAACAAAAATTATTATGACTCGTCAACAATGTGAACTTTCCATATGGACTTGACATAGAAGTATAACAAGTGATCTCATTTTCTTCATGTGTGTCTTTAGAAAGAAAAATATTTTAAAATTTTTTTAACCCAAAAAGAAATATTTCCTTTCGTTTTGACAATTTTTTTGGTAAAGTAATCTAACTCAATATGTTAATTTCTCTTTGATGAGTCATTCAAAGATTTTCATCAGAATTTGCTAAAAAAGATGTCACTTTGACATAGTAAGTTCTCTTTGATGAGTTAATCAAAGATTTTCATCAATTTTTCTTCTAAGAAAAATCTCTCAAAATGTGGTAAATTTTTCTTTGACGAATCAATGAAAGATTTTCATCAAATTTTCTTCCAAGAGATCTTTCTTAATATGGTTAATTACCCATTGATGTATCAATCATAGATTTTCTCTTTTTCAATTCCATCATAACTTGCCATATGGATGAATGAGAACTTCCACAAGAACTCCTATATAAGTCTTTCAATTGTTGAAAAGATTCATCAAACAAAAAAATAACCTCATCAATGAATTCACATAAAGTTTTCCATTTGTTCCTTTGATTTTTTTTAGCCATAGCATGCTTCAACGATCATGAGACGCCAAATCCTTCTCTTGAAATTATGGATAACAAGCAAAATATCATGCTAAGGCTCTCACCTTGAAAGTTCATCCTCCGGTGGTTGGTATCTTTCAGCTTGCTAGACAACCGCTAGAAACTCCTATCCATCTCATAGAATGGTCAACCACAGAAACAAAGGACATCATGCATAACTTCTCGAGCAAAGTTATGAATGAAAAAGTTCTTCTCTTAAATTCTTCCATCCATCAGAACATCATTGATGTTAATCCTCCTCAAAGTGATGAGAACGTTAGTAGTTGGCGCATTCATCCTTCCGATTTTGGTGAAGTTCGCTACACATCTAGATATTGAGAATGGGGTAGAAGATATGTTTTCTCGCAACAAGGAAGCTCCAGACTGCAACAAGACTTATGATTCTATTTTTGCGTCCTTGTTCACATATGACCATAACGAGAATATTCTCCAAGCGTTTTGTGAAACATCCATCCACCAATACCCTCTCCACTTTCATCGGAGAGCTATCCCTGTCTTTATTGGATTTGAGAACCATTGGATGCCTTCCCATTCATGAGACTTTCTATGATGAAGTAATTCCTTTAGCTAAGGAGTTGACACATGTAGACGACCAAGGAAATCCTTTGCTTCCAAGAAGTTGCTCATACTTATTTTTGGCATTCTACCGGCTTACAAAAGGTGTCATCGATGAAGTCTCCTTTCATGATTGGATTAAGTTTTGGTTTTAAGGTCCAAAAAAATATAGTGATCCTTTACAAAAGTCATACAAAAGCCGAACAAAATCAAGAATGAACCATGATTCTTCAAGGAATATTGACATGACTTTTTTGCCACGAACTGAAGAGGAGAATGCCCCTTTTATCGAGCTAGATGTGGAAGAATTACTAAGAGATAAAACTTATTTGGCGGCTTTTTTTGCATGTTGGCTTTGTAAATTCATGTTTCCTAATAAGAGGACTGATTGTGTTTGTGCCATCATCTTTAAAGTCACAAGTTTGATGGCTCATGGCGAAAAGTTTTCTTTGGCAATTTCAGTCCTTGCAAGCATCTATCGCAGCCTCAGAGAGATCTTTACCTCCACAAACTTGGGTTCTTTCAAGGCACTCCTTCATATTCATTATGTATATGGATGGATTGGTGAGTATTTTGACACCTATTTCCATATGAATCGTCTACAACGAGGAGTACAAATGTGGAAAATTTCTGGTGAAAAGATGGCAAAATACTTTGACCTTGCTTATGCTCTTAAGTTGTTTCAACAAGTGAATATACATAATGTTTATCATTCGGCGCTACTACAAAAGAAAGAGTTGCATCTTGATTATAAAGGTGAATTTTCCAACTCGTGGAGTTATTTCTTCATGAGCCTCCATTCGTGTTTCATCACTTTAAGGCATGATGATGATCTAATCGTGGAACCTTATAGCCCTCACTGATTTAGTCAACAATTTGGATCTTGTCAAGATGTTCCTAGTGTTTTAATAAAGTATCATTATGATGGTGCATTGCTTGCTTTGGAACAATATTGGGATTCTTATGTTCGTCTTGGGAGCTTGTCAAAGCTTATCATACCAATGTGTCAATCAGATGTGGGGCCTTTAATGACTCGCGAGTATTCAAACTAGTGGCCAGCCCATCAAGAGAGTGTGTTAAGATAAAGTACCTTTATTATCTTGAAAGGTCCAAAAAGGGATGATGCGTCTTTATCAATTAAAGGAGACCAACTTCTATTAGATGGTAAAGAAAAGTCATCTAAGTCTTTCAAGTCTAAAACGACATCAGGATTCTCTCTGCGATCTATGAAAGTTGTTTCCAATGCTAATAATTCCAAGGGAAAGGCTACACATGTAGCTAAAAAGGTCATGAGTCCTTCGTCAACTCTTAAAGCTGTCGACTACACTAATTTCAAGGAGTCCAACGCAACTCACAAGAGGAAGAAACCTTCCAACCCATCAGGAAAAAATGTTGAAAAACACTAAGCATTGTGCCTTCTTCCAGCATCCTGTCTGAACTATCTGGTTCACTTCATGGGATTGGCCTCAATATTAGTGCAGCCTCTAGCTCTAATGAGAACAATGTTAGCCAAGAGAAGCATTGGAAGTGTTTAAAGAAGAAGTCTCAAGACCTGAACAATCAATACAATGAGTTTGCTGATTTAGACTCCATTAGTATTGATACCACTATTTTTGAAGATGGGATGCCACTGGATGAATTAGCACTTTAGGTAAAAATTATTTCTTTAATATTTCACTGAATCTTTTGATTTGATACTACCTTCTTTTTTTACTACTTTCTTTAGTTGGGTCTTGGTGACATCTCTAGAGATGCAGATGTATTCGAAGACTGTATCATGAGTCAAATTCCTCCACTATGGCCAAGAATTCTCACCTCTCACGTGTTGAAGTCAAGGGTCAAGATACAAATGAGAATTCATTGACAAAGTTGATGATGCCTCCTATTGAAAAAGTTGAACATTCTCAACAAGTCTCAACTATTAATGTAGAGGTTGAAGTGAATCAGGTTGAATGCTCAAACATCTCCAATGAATTTGTGGGATGTTTGTAGCTATTTGCTCCAAACTTTGAACCATAAGAGGCTATTTCGTCCTTTAAATTGTCTCATCTTTCTAGAATATGGCGTTCCCTGTGTGAATGTATTACAAAATTCTCTGTCAAATTCTTGGAAAGCCTTAAAGAGTTGGAGAAAGGTGTTGCTTTGATTCTCAAGGGACTTCGAGAAGTTAACATCATCAACCTTTCTCGATTGGATGTTTTACTTGAGAATTTTTCAAGAAACAAAGAGATTATGATATTGCGAGATCGTCTACCTCTCAGAAGATAACTAGAGATTCTCATTAAGAGTGCTTTCCAATGCCCAACAATGCCTTTAAATTGTGAATGAGGAGAAATTAAGGTGGACAAGCGTCTAAGAGAGCTTCAAAAGGTTCTTGAAACAGCTGAAAAAGAGATAGATGATTGGACTTCTATGAAGAAAAAGACCATCTTGCTTATTGAGGAGAATCAACAAATGTTATCTGAAAATCAAGAAAGGATCACCAATTATGGAGAGATGATTCGTGCCCTTGAGAAAATCAGTCCATTATCAGAAATAGAGATAAAAGAATTAGCTAAGATAACGGAGGATGCAAAAGCTAGCTACCACCAAATCCTTAGTCATAAGTTTTTTTCTTAAATTTTTTTTTCGGCATACGAATGTTCTTTCTTTGTTTTTTCTTTTGTTTGAATGATGTAGTGACAATCCTCTTTTGAAGGAATAAAAGTGGCATCTTTCTCTTAAATGTCTTTCTTTTGTTCACTTTATATTTATTTCCAATCATTCCGACCATCATGTTTTGATATTTCTCATCAAACTTTTCAGCATTAAACATCCATGGTACAAAATTAATAACTCGATGCAGGAGCATCAAAATGATGAGATTCTTTTTCCATTGGAAGAATAACTTGCAGGAGTACAACATATATAAAAATCATGATCAAAGAACCTATGGATTTGTACAGATATAGTTTCAAAGTCGACTCAAATTCTGCCTCGCGCAACTTTTCATCTTTGAGTACCTGCAGTAAAAAATTAATAACTCGATGTAGCAGCATCCAAATGATGAGATTCTTGTTCCATTGGAAGCATAACTTGTAGGAGCACATCATATGTAAAAACGACAGACAAAGAATCTATGGATTTGTATGGATATAGTTTCAAAGTCGACTCAAGTTTTGCCTCGCACAACTTCTCAACTTTGAGCACCTACAATAAAAAAATTAATAACTCGATGTAGAAGCATCCAAATGATGACATTCTTATTCAAATGGAAGTCTAATTTGAAAGAGAACAATTATGTAAAAATCAGCGCCATATAACCTATGGATTTGTACAGATCTATTTTCAAAGTTGACTCAAGTTCTGTCTCGCACAACTTTTCAGCTTTGAGCATCTGTGGTAGAAAAGCTATAACTCGACCTAGGAGTGACGAAACTATGAAATTCTTTTTTTGTTACAAAGATAGAACTAAGAGAAACAATATATATGAAATTTTCAATAGCATTTATCCCAAATTGAAGAGAATGATTTTTTTTGTAAGTTGACTATGCGCCTTGAGTGCTGACTCCATATCTTCATTTTTAAAAAGAAAAAAATGTCTTGAGTTTGGAGTGTTCAGATTAAGATCTTTGCAACTATACCATACAAATGAGTAAGCCTTCAACTCAAAAGGTATTTTTAGTTTGATGTGTGGGTAAAGATGCTCCGAATTTTGAGTAACTTTTTGAAGCCTCAATGAGTTACACAAAATTGTCCCTTTATCACGACAAGAACTTAAAAGTTTAACTTCAATTTTCTGATCCAACAATTGTGGATTTTAACGGTCTTTCATATGCCAAGATTTCAAATATGACCTATGCTTCCCAACTTTGAGTAGCCTTAATAAAAAATTCTTAACTTTACATGTTGCTTCTTTCGTTGCAAAGAGGAATTTAAGAACTACAATATATTCAAGAATTTTCATGCTTTGAATAGACATGATAGTTCAAAAAGATATATTGTGATGATCAAGACATGCTATGAACCACTCCCTCTTTTAGTTTCTTAACTCATGCGACTGGACTTAGAGTAAGTACTCCAAGCTACCTACATACCTCGATGAAGAGGATCAAGTCATAAAGTAGTTCAGGAGGATGAGTTTTTTTTCCTTTTTAAAAATTTTTTTTGTAGGCCAAGAATAACACGCAGTTTAGGCTCATGCGTCAAAGAGCATCAGCGACTTTCTTGGGAAGTACTGCTTCAAAAACTTGTCATTGATTGGACCCATTCGTACACCAACTTGGTATACAATTTTATAAGCATCACTTGAATATGCTTCTTTCACAACAAATGGTCCATCCCATTTTGAAGTGAACTTGTCATCAATGCATTTATTAAGGATTATGAGTCTTCGTACTGCTAAGACCAAGTCTCCCACTTGAAATGATCGTGGTCGGACCTTTTTGTTGAAGGATCTTGCAAGTCGAGCTTGATTATACTACAACCTTTGTTGTGCTTCCAATCTCTTCTCGTCCAATGCCTCCAATTCTGCTTGCCAAAGTTGAGCATTATTTTCAGTTGTGAGTTCTTCTTGAATTGTTATTCATAATGATGGAATTTGCTTCTCCAATGGAAGGATTGCTCCTATGCCATACACCAATCAATATGGAGTCTCTTGCATGGGAGTTCTAAAGGTCGTGTGATATGCCTATAAAGCTGCACCAATTCTCTCATGCTAATCCTTCTTATTCTTCGAAACTACTTTCTTTACTAGGTTATCAAGTGTCTTGTTAAAAGCTTCAGCAAGACTATTAGTAGGTGCATTGTTCATTGAAGACTTATGTCACTTAAAAGTCGATCCAAGACTTTTGGGTCTTGGGCCTAAGTGTTCCCATGCGTGAAAATACCTATACTTAGCCATATTTCACCCTCATATCATTCAAGACATTCCCCAATACGCACTCAAATACTTGACTCATATTTCACCCTAAAACACAAGGCCAACAAAGGTCTTGCGTTTGGGCCAACAAAAGACTTATGTCACTTAAAAGTCGGTCCAAGACTTATGCACTTAGACTCATATTTCATTTAAGACTTTGGGTTTTGGGTCTTGAGCCTAAGTGTTCCCAGCAAGGCCACCAACAACCCATTGATGACATACAATGCACTTTTGTTGTCTCATTCTCTCTGAGTGCCATTGTTATGGCCAAGTTAATAGAAGCATATACCATGCGATTTTCTTCTCTTGGTACATGGTTTAAAGACGCTTGATCAAATATTTCAAGAAAGATAATAGTGTATCGGTGATATGGCAAAAGATCTTCCTTCTTTACTTCGTAATTCCCTAAGAGTTGTTTGAAAATAATTGGGAGTCACCATAAATATCTAATTGTAGAATCTTCATATGAAATGCCATTTCAAGATCCACAATTTCAAACGATCCCAAAAAGTGTCCGAAAATGTACCTCGGAAGTACCTAAAATCATAATTTCTATATATTGCAAAATTCATGTGTGATATTGAAAATCTGACTTCATATTCTTGATTAGGGGGTCAAATTGAGTGGAAAATGGATCTAACCCTGATTTTAGAGCAAACGAATAGCAATTTAATTTTTACAAAAATTGAATTCCAGTGAAACTGTGTGCCCTCAGCGCGACGCGGCTGGGGCGCGGCAGTGTGTAATTTTGTGCGGCTTTTTTTTAGTCGGTCCAAGACTTTTGGGTTTTGGGCCTAAGTGTTCCATACGTGATACCTATACTTAGTCATATTTCACCCTCATATCATTCAAGACATTCTCCAATATTCACTCAAATATTTAGACTCATATTTCACCTTAAAATGCAAGTCCTAAAACTCATTCGGATCTAAAGATCTCACTCAAGCTTCAAGTCTCCATCTTCAATTTTCATCAAGTTATTCTCCAATGTCAAGGTATGTGGGCTTCAACCATTGGGTCCTTTCTCCCATGGTGCCAAGCTTCCATTTCATCCAATTTACACGCTTTTAAATTAATTTTATATGTGGGTCTATTATTATGAATTTGATTATGAACTATGTTGGTGTTTTGTAAAAGTGTGACTATTTTAGCATGTTTTGAGCTATGAATCTTGGATCTAACTTGAGATTTATTGAAGGGTTTTGATGTATATTGTATGATGGTGTTACCAAGTATTGGTGAGATGATTTACTTCAAGATTTCTTGCATGATTTTCACTCTCTAATTGCATGATTTTACACTAGCATTGCACACCCACTAAGTGTTCGATAAATTGTCTGGATTATGATTCTTGAGTTGTTGAAGGCCTAATACTTGCATATGAGATATATGACTTTATGATGATGAAAGTATGTTGTATATATGTTAATTTCATGATGAACTTCCATAGAGTTATGAGTCGACCAAGCCCCGTTCGGGGGGTTGTAGGCTTGGGTAACCTCATCGAGGGCTTGGTACCTTGGTTGCCTAGTAACGGGGGTAGTAGGCTCGTATAACCACATCGAGGGGTTGGTACCTATGTTGCCTAGTACGGGGGATAGTAGGCTCGTATAACCATATTGAGGGGTTGGTACCTTATTAACCACATCGAGGGATTTGTACCTTGGTTGCCTAGTACGGGGGGTGGTAGGCCTGTATAACCATATTGAGGGGTTGGTACCTCATTAACCACATTAAGGGATTTTTACCTCATTCACCTCTCCAAGGGGGTGGTAGGCCTTGGATATTCCATATTTATGGTCACTTGCTATGCATGTATTTTGTTCTATATAAGCACAACTTACTTCAAGCATCTATCATTCATGTCATATTGTTACTATGCTATCTATTGCCTATGATATTGTATTTTGTCTATGTTGCCTATCTATTGTTGCATTGCATCCTATATACTTAGTACATTCAAATGTACTAATATATACTCTATGCCTACATGATGTTACCATGTAGGAACCGGAGCCCCGCTTGATTATCCTCCTTCTCCACGTGGCTAGTACGATTGTCTCTCAAGTTAGTTAGTGAGTCCTCCATTTTGGGGACAATGTTTATGATCTCATACTATGTATCAGAACTATCTTTTCTTATGTATCTATTGACTATAAGGAGTGAGCCCGGTTGCTTGTCTTGGCCCTCGCTAAGTATCAAAGTTTTGGAGGTGTTGTTAGACACGTCTTATACTATACTATGAGCTTTGACTCTCTCTTGACTCTTGATGTTTACGATTTGAAAGTTGTCCCTTAGCCCCGATTATCCCTATTTACTATCTCTTGTTGTATTTTATTGCTTCCGCGATCAAGGATGTGTAATGATATGTTAAGAGGCTTGCTTGGGGTCCCTTTAGGTTCCCCATGCACCGTGTCATGTCTAGGCCCTAGGTTTGGGTTGTGACGAACTTGATATCAAAGCACTAGGTTGTTAATTGTCCTCGGCATCCCATACACCGCGTCGATTAGAGTCTTATTCATGGTTATGTTGTGCACTAAAACTATGAGTAAGAGGCTATGAGACATTTTTGGAAATGTTTCCCTTCTTCTTACTCTATTTCATTCTATAGAAGTTAAGGTAAGGTTTTCCCCTCTAATGATTGTTCTTTGCTATGCTAGATCATGCCTAAGACAAGAGGAAGAAGAGCCCGCACTCTCGAGGAACAACCAGCTCATGGTGAGCTCCGAGATGCTCTCACTTTGCTTGCACAAGTTGTGGTAAATAAAGCCAATCAAGAGGCCCAAGCCCTTCATGCTCCTACACCGGCATCTCGGGTGAGAGACTTCATGAGGATGAATCCCCTGGAATTATATAGGTCAAAGGTGGATGAGGACCCTCAAGAGTTCATTGATGAGGTCTACAAGGTTTTGGCCATTATGGGTGTTAGGTGAGAGGAGAAGATGGAGTTGGCGGCTTACCAACTCAAGGAGGTAGCACAAGTATGGTATAATCAATAGAAGGAGGAGAAGGGAATCCATAATGTGGTGTTTTGGGAGGAGTTGAAGACGACTTTTCTTAGTTGGTTGTTCCCTCTTGAGCTTAGGGAAGCCAAATTAGTGGAGTTTATGAATTTGAGACAAGTACCTACAAGTGTGAGGGAGTATGCCCTCAAGTTCAATCAACTTTCAAGATATGCTCCGCACTTGGTGGCCAACTCAAGGTCTAGAATGAATAAATTTGTGATGGGGGTATCCAACTTAGCCATATTTCATCCTCATATCATTCAAGACATTCCCCAATACTCATTTAAACATTTAGACTCATATTTCACCCTAAAACTCAAGTCCCAAAACTCATTCGGATCTAAGATTTTCACTCAAGCTTCAAGTCTCCATCTCCAAACTTCATCAAGTTATTCTCCAAAGTCAAGGTATGTGAGTTTCGACCATTGGGTCCTTTCATCCATGGTGTCCAATCTTCCATTTAATCTAATTTACATGCCTTTAATTTGATTTTACATGTGGATCTCTTATTATGAATTTTACTATGAACCATGTCGGGATTTTGTAGAAGTGTGACTGTTTTAGCACGTTTTGAGCTATAAATCTTGGATCTAACTTAAGATTTATTGAAGGGTTTTGATGTATAATGTATGATGGTGTTACCAAGTATTAGTGGGATGATATACTTCAAGATTTCTTGCATGATTTCACTCTCTAATTGCATGGTTTTACACTAGTATTGCACACCCACCAAGTGTTTGATAAAATGTTCGGATTATGATTCTTGAGTTGTTGAAGGCCTAATGCTTGGCATATGAGATATATGACTTTATGATAATGATAGTATGTTGTATATATGTTAATTTCATGACGAATTTCTATAATTTTGTCAGTTGAACAAGCCTAGCTTGGGGGGTTGTAGGCCCGGGTAACCACATCGAGGGGTTGGTACCTTAGTTGCCTAGTACCGGGGGTAGTAGGCTCATATAACCACATCGAGGGGTTGGTACCTTGGTTGCCTAGTATGGGGGCTAGTAGGTCTATATAACCGTATTGTGGAGTTGGTACCTCATTAACCACATTGAGGGGTTTGTACCTTGGTTGTCCAGTACAGGGGGTAGTAGGCCCATATAACCATATTGAGCGGTTGGTACCTCATTAACCACATTGAGGGGTTTGTACCTCAATCACCTCTCTAAGGGGGTAGTAGGCCTTGGATATTCGATATTGATGGTCAGTTGCTATACATGTATTTTTCTCTATATAAGCATGGCTTACTTCAAGCATCCATCATTCACGTCATATTGTTACTAGCTATCTATTGCCTATGATATTGCATTTCGCCTATGTTTCCTATCTATTCTTGCATTGCATCCCAGATACTTCATACATTCAAACGTATTAACGCATACTCTATGCCTACATGATGTTACCATGTAGGAACTAAAGCGCGCTTGATCATCCTCCTCCTCCACGTGGCTAGTACGATTATGTCTCTAGCTAGTTGGTGAATCCTCCATTCCGGGGATAATGTTTATGATCTCGTACTATGTAATAGAACTATCTTCTCTTATGCATATATTGACTATGAGGGTGATCCCGATTGCTTGTCTTGGCTCTTGCTAAGTATCTAAGTTTTAGAGGTGTTGTTGGACATATCATGTATTATGCTATGAGCTTTGACTCTCTCTTGACTCTTGATATTTATGATTTGAATTTGTCCCTTAGCCCCGATTATCCCTATTTACTATCTCTTGTTTTATTTTATTACTTTCGTGACCAAGGATGTGTAATGATATATTAAGAGGCTTTCTTGGGTCCTTTCGAGTTTCCCATGCGCCCTGTCACGTCTAGGCCCTAGGCTTGGATCATGACATAATTAGAGCTTGATATTTTGTAGCGGTATTGAAACATGTTTCACCTAGAATAAATGCAAATGGCAAGATTAGTCTTTCTAGAGATATCAACACGAATCCTGCCCCTGCAGTATCTCAACGTGCAGATCCATCAAAGAACATCATCCATGTTGACAGTTCTTCTGTAAATAATGCATCTTTATCCGGAAGTTTATCTGAAGTTTCCCATTTCTCTGGAAGAGAATGGTCAGCAAGGAAATTAGCAAGTGCTTGCCCCATCACAACCTTTTGAGGTGGGTATATAATCTCATATTGATTGAACAATATAGACCGTCTTGCTAGACATCCTGATAGAACTCTCGAGTCATTATGAACTTCACAGGATCAGCTTAAGAAATTAGCTTGATGGTGTATACTTCAAAATAATATCGTATCTTCTTTATTGCATATAGTAATGCTAAGCACATCTTCTCAATGGGCGTATAATTTAGCTCAACTCCTATCAGGGTTTGACTTAGATAGTACAGTGCTTGTTCCTTTTTAGCTTCATTTTCTTGAGCAAGAAGTGCCCCAAGTGATTGTTCTTGTGATGCAATGTAAAATATTAATGGCTTTCCAGGAATTGGTGCCCTTAATACAGGTGGATTTAACAAGTATTTTTTGATGCTTTCAAATGCCTTCTGACACGATTGGTCCCAGTGGAAGGGGGCATCTTTCTTCATTGAATGGTTGAAGGGTTGACATCGTCCAGCTAAGTTAGAGATGAATCTCCTAATGAACGCCAAATTTCCCTGTAGGCTCGGAGGTCTCTCAAGTTCTTTGGTTTAGACATTTTTTGAATAACATCAATCTTTGTAGGATCAACTTCAATTCCAAGATGATGCACAATGAAGCCAAGGAACTTTCTTGAGGTCACACCGCTACGGGGGAAGAAAAGAATAGACTGGGGTACGGATTGACTTACTATTCGCCAAATGCACATTTGAGTGGATTCGTCTTCTAGTCAAACTTCCTTAACCTATCAAAAATAGTTCGAAGATCTTCAAGGTGGTTTTTTCTTTGCTTTGTATTTACCACCAAATCATCAACGTAATATTCCACCCTCTTGTGAAGCACGTCATAAAAAGTATTTTGCATTGCACATTGTAGGTGGCACCTACATTCCTCAAACCAAAAGGCATCACTTTGTAGCAATAAATTCCTTTTGGAGTTCGGAAACAGTGCATTCTTCATCTTTCAGAGACTTCTGATTTGATTGTATCTAGAAGCCATCCATAAATGACATAGCTTCATGCATAGCTGCAGCATCAACCATGAGCTCAATAATGGCAGTGGAAAGTCATTGTTTGGACATGCTTTGTGCAAATCTCAAAAATCAACATAGACACATATTTGACCATTTTTCTTCTTGAGAGGTACAATATTGGAGATCTATGATGGGTACTTCACTTCTCAAATAAACCTAGCTTCTATGAGTTTATAGATCTCTGCTTCAATTTGTGTTACCAACTCAGGGTGAAACACTCGTTGTGATTGCTTTATGGGACGTGTCATATTTCTGAGCCCAAATAATAAATAACTACCTTGAGACTAAGTTCTGGCATTTCTTTGTATGACCAAGCAAATACATCTTTGTACTTAACCAATAACCTAAGGTATTCCTTCTCTTCCTACGATGTCAAAAGTGCACTAATTAAAATTGGGCGCAGATCTTCTAGAGTACCTAGATTTGGTTCCTTGAGATCATCTATGGTTTTCTGTACACCATTCTCTAGTTGAGGGGGAGCCTCTTGGACATCATCATCTATATCATCAAGATGTGGACTTTCTTTTACTGTTATATGATATATGTTTCTACTAGATTTGAATCTTCCCTATAGCGTTCTTCAAAAATTGCAATGGTATTTTCTTTCCCCATCTTTGTTTCTCCAAGAAATTGGTTACTAACAACAATGGTTCTTGTTTAAACCTTCAATGAACCATCTATGGTAATAAACAATACATCCTTTCTCTTTATATGTGATGGAAAAACACTTTGAATTTCTTTATTATCAACCACCTTACAAAAATCATGCTCTTCATGTACCAACAAACCTTTTCCTGACAAAGATTTCCTTTTGGTTCCCAAACATGGAATATGGAGGTCTTTGATTTGTTGGCATACCATTCCACTTGTCTGGATAATTCACTCTCATATTTCTTACCCAATCTTTCAAATAAAGAGACACAAGGTGTCAATATTCCTATGCGTTCAAACATGGAAGTCCATTGCAGTGCTTTGCCATCCTTAGATTCTTGGGTTTTTCCTATTGAGATGTGGTATGATTAAGCTACTTCCTTTCCCTTCTTAGATGAAATCCTAAGAGGTTCTGGAAAGTTGAATCCCAATCTAAACCGAGGAGTTGGAAACATAATACCCTTGTTTTCTCGACCTAATTTGAAACTTTGTGAGCCCATGTATATTTTCACCAGTGACTTTATCCTTGAGCTCCCCCAGCCTTGTTGGATTTGAGAAGTCATAACCTGACCTTGGAAATAATGTGAAGACCTTTTTATCAAAGTGTCCTTCTATCTTACTAACTTGAGAATTATCTTTACAAGATTACAAAGTGATATATGGAATTTGTGCAATGTGACATTCATTTTCTCCTTCATTTCTTGGAACATTGTATGGCTCAAATCATCCCTCGGAGGTTGAACTTGTTGAATACATTCCTCCAACAAGGGTTTCCCTTTTTTTCAACACTAATATGGAATATAACGAAAAATTGGATGCTCATTATCAATATTAGTCTGCATGTCTCCTTTAGATGGTGCGATCTTGATGGAGACTTCTTTTGTTCCCTTCTCGGACATTTTAATAGGGCCCCATTGAACTTCTCTTTCTTTGACATCAGTTAAGCTGTCTAGTGTGGATTTCTTCATATTTTATCCTTTAGAATCTAAATAGAATTTTGCATCTGCAAAGTATGACTCTGTTTTGGTTGATGTCTGCATCAATTTTGACTACTTCACCATCCTTCATATACTTCTTGCATTGATGCAAAGTAGATGGAACCACTCCATTTTCATGAACCCAAGGTCATCCGAGCAACAAATTGTATGATGTTTTGGCATTTATAACATAGATCAAAGTATTTGATTTCATGTCACTAATGGACAATCCTACTCAAATCTTTCCTATGGCTCATTATCCTCCTTGATTGAAACCTTGGATGGTTAGATTACTCTTGGCCAATTTATCAACAGAGATCCCAAGCTTATTCGGAACAACTTTTGGCATGATATTGACTTCTGAACCACCATAAATTAGTATGCGATTGAGACATTGTTCTTGAATGGATCCTATAACAAACAGGGGTCTGTTATGTATCTTAGAACCTAACAATAAGTTATCGTTAGTGAAGGTAATTGTAGCACAACATGGGGCAAAGTTTTCATTAGTACGATGTTCCTGTGTTGTTTCCATGATGATCTTTGCTTTGTTTTATTTCACCTGTGCTCGAAATAATATGTGTAGCACTAGTTTGATTACCACAAAGGAATTTTTCTAGAAAGAATTCAAATAGTGTAATAGGCTTTCGGACCTTCTGTGATAAAGAACCATTAATCTTTTGGCTATAAGATGTGATGCTTTTTAATGGTTCTAATTGATTCACATCATTCTTTATCACTCTTGTCTTAGGAAGGCATATCCTAAGAGCTAATTGATGTCTTCTTTTTTTATGAGTAACTAGTGTCCAACTATCATCTTCAATTCATTTTTGGTGGTTGTCAATTTCTAGTGGATCTTCAAGAACATTTCTTAAAACATCAACTTCAATAGGTGTGATACTCCCAAATTGCAAACATATGGTGTTTGGCGTATTTTGCAATCTCGAGCACTTTTCCTGTTGGGGTATGACACTAGCATGATTTGCCTCCACTGTCTCATCCATATTGATGATGATTTTTCCTTCACTTATTAATGCCAAGATTTTCTCCTTTAAAATAAATCACTTACTTGTCGGATGGCCAATAATACGATGGAACATGCAGTATTTGTGATCATTCAATTTATTGATTTCTTCGGTCCTCGTTGATTCAGGAAGATCATTGATTTTCTTGGTTAGCAATTCATCAAGGATCATAGGTACATCTGAATCTAGAAATGGGTAAACTTTTGCCTCTAACTCCTTTAAAGTTGGATGACGTTTCTCATCCTTTAAATATTGACTTGAAGTTTCCTCCTCTTTTCACTTTTGTCTTAGTTGAAAGCTTGGTGAAGTTGCATTCACTACCTTATATTCTTTAGTTTGGATCTTTGAGGTCATACCTTTCTTGAAATCTTTCTTTTCTTTCATCAGATCAGCAAAAAGAGATGTTTTCCCATCACTTGCAATGCTTAACTCCATGTCATGTGCCCGTATAGCAAGTTCTTCAAAAGTTCATGGTTTGGTTCCTTGTAATATGTAAAGAAGCCCCTAATGCATACCCTGAGTGAACATTTCCACAACAAATATTTCAGAAAGGTGATCTTTACAGTCCAAACTCAATGATCTCCAGTGATTGATGTAATCCACCACGGGCTCATCCTTTCTTTACTTAGTGCTAGTCATCTCTATCATTCTGACTGTTCGATGAGCACTTGACGAACTCTTTCTCATGTTGCTCCCAACTATCAATAGACTCATATTCTAGGTCGATATACCAGTCGAATGCATTTCCTTTTAGTGAATGAATAAATTGTTTCACCAAAATGTCATCATGTTCTCCAACATTGTTATAACTCTCAACAAAGTGGGCGATGTGTTGTCTTGGATTCCCTTTGCCATCAAATTGTTGAAGCTTCGGTAGTTGATATTCATTGGCATAGACAAAGCATCAATCCGACTAGTATATGTCTTGGATTAATACAATGAACTTTGTGGTGCTCCACCATATTGAGCCATTATGGTATTTGTTATCATGTCTTGCAACTAATGGACAAGCAACGCTGCAACTGAAACAGATTGCTTCTCCTTTTGAGAGTTGGACTTAGCCAGAGATTCCTTAACATCCTTGCTTTGTAGATTGAAACCAGGTGGACAAGTAGGGACTTGGCTTGATTCTCCAGGTGTGAAGGCCTCCAACCTGTTCATGAGTTGAGCAATTTGAAGATTCTTATCATCAACAACCTTCTTCAAGGCTTCAATAGTTTGGTCCATTAGTATCAAGGCATTGACATTCAGTGAAATTGGAGAATCCGTTGAATCATCAGATTCACCAGAGTTGGAACCGATTTGAGAAAGTTCTCCGAAGAACTCAAATATGAGGTTCTCCTCAGGAAATGCAATTACGATTGTCGTCTGAGAGTCATTGTTTTTTACCTCCTCCAAAGAAGTGAAGTATTCAGATCCATCTAAGCTGCAAATCTTGAACTTTCTTCGAGTAATTGGACCAATATGACTAAGATCAGCAGATGCGACAACAGAGTCTTTGCATGAAACATCACTGGTCTTCCTAAAGGCCATTGTAGTAGTTGACTTTGTAGTTTTTAGAGAAGGAGATGTAGAGCAGAATTGGTCCCACTGGGCATGCCAAAATTTATTTGCAACAAATTTTTAAAGTGTTTAAAATTAACTGCAACCAAAACTAAATAAAATAAAGATGTGATTGCTCTTTATATTGATGAATTTTGTGAGTACAATTCTGTTAGTCTCTTAATTCTTTCTCCTAAATTTCTCCAAGATCTGAGGTCTTTCAGTAGTATATTTCTCAAATTGTTGGATGATTTAGCTCCCTTAGAGATGTACTTTAATCGCCGGAAGTTTTGTTCTTTAAGAAGATCTCTGGGACGAACTCCATCAATCATTCCATGGATGAAATGTATAGTAGATGATGTTGTAGCTTTCCACAATACTTGTTCCAATGCTTACTCAAGTGTTTGTAGAATGTCCCTTGAATGTCATGTCTATCCCCTATTTATAATTGTAAGGGATGGACAAGGTTGCTTGTGATTTTCCTAAAGATATCACTTTGACACATGGCTAAATGTGATTGATTTTTGCATTTGGATAAGATCACCACATCATTTAGACAAGTGGCGTCATCTTGTTGGCCTTGGATTCCTCTTCATTGTGACATATGGCATGGATTTGGGCTTCAAGGTGAGATGGACCTTGAATTTGTACTTAATAAAATTGACTTTATCTACTTTTTAAAAGATCAAATTAATTATTCAGCCCAAATGAATATAGATTTAATTCAAATTTTGTATGAATTTAATCTAATAAAATTTATGTGTCTATAACATACAAGTTTTATTGAATAAAATTCGGGTCTGTGAGATTCTATTGCCGGTTCTTTGAGTTAGTTGAGATTATAGAAGTTTGAGGTATTGCTACGTCTGTAATAGTTAATCTGTTTTAACCTGGGAGAAAATAATCAATAATCTTGGATATAGTGAGGAGATTAAATTCTTTAAGGATACACTGTCACGACTCAGATCTAGGGCCTAGACGTGACACGACGAATGGGAACCCGAAGGGTCTCCAAACAAGCCTCTTGCATTTCATTCACACATCGTTGGCCGCAAAAGCAACGTAAATAACATCAAGAGGATACAATTAAAGATAGATACTAAGGGAATAATTTAATAGCATAAATCATAAAGAGTCAAGGCTCAAACGTAATTACATCACTTGTCCAACAACACCTCTAACATAGATTGTGCGGGGGCCAAGACAAACTTTCCAGACTAAGGTCAAGCATGTAATGAGCTACTCATATCAACTTATCATGTCTCTTACAAGTTGTTCATGTTATG
>JAABOM020016541.1:0-18945 GCA_011800125.2 Solanum clarkiae | reverse complement strand
CTATACAGTATAGCTTGTCAAAAGTAATACTAGAAATTATACGTACATTGACTATACAAAATTTATAACATACTTAATGAACTTCCGTTTTCTCAAATTTATAACATACTTAATGAATTTCCGTTTTCTCAAATTGTATTTTACATTTCATTTTCATTCTAAAATAATATTTTTGAACTTAAATCGACTTTAAAAACTGATTAGTTTAGCATATGGGGTGTGGGAAAGGTTGGAATTGTCCCTCCCCATTAAAAGAACAAACTGCCCCGAAATGCGCGACGCGCACTAGTGTTAATTTCAACTTTTTCGCAAGTCTTCATTTTTTCGCCAAATTTCGGAAAAGCACAAGTGTGGTTCCGCATCCTTTCCGCGTCGCGGAAGGGGTGCGGAAACCCCAATTGTTTCGACTTTCTTGGAAAAAAAATAAATCACATTTTTTCAAGCTAAAGTCGAGTCAAGACTATTTTCTGACTCAGTTTTTTGCACTGATCGCAAATCCGGTCTCGGATTTGCAAACGGAGCACGGAAAGACACGTTACGCGCAATGTCAATTCTAAGGGTATTTTGGTCTTTTCATGGGTGTTATATTTATAAAAAGTATAAACTGACTATACAATATAACTTGTCAAAAGTAAATTTATAACATACTTAATGAATTTCCGTTTTCTCAAATTGTATTTTACATTTCATTTTAGTCCCTTTTTTTTCAAAGAGAAAAGAATATGATTGTTATTATTATTACTATATTCAATCCAAATCAATGTTTTGTTTGTTTCAACGTATTTGTTTTGTTTTAAACGTGGTAAGAAAGTGAAAGAAATGTTTAAATTTTATGGTTTTAAATTAAAAATACATAAAAATATAATAAAATATTTTCAAATTTTGTTACTTTAAGCATATCACCTAAAAAGTTAAAATTAAAAACTCGACAAAAAAGACTACATAATACATAAATGTGCCATATAACTTGGTTTCATTTGGCATTTATGTCCTCCAACTTGAAATGTGCACAAATAAGTAATTAAACTTTATAGAGTTAAACAAATAGACACATATATATCACTTGGTGTTCTATGTGATAGTTCATGCTCAACATGGCTCAGACGTGTATTATATCACATATGATGCGTCTATCTACTTATTCAATTTTATATAATTTTAAATATTTACTTGTGCACACAAAATTGAAGGGCAAAAATATCAACTAAAGACAAATTTTTATTTACACAAAAAATAATTAAAATTTATTGTTATGTCCCGAGCCTATACCCTGTACGTGGACGGCACTCGAAAATAATTTCTGGTCCCAAGCGAATCTCTTGGCTTGGCTACTTACTCAGCGGAAGATTTATCAATAGTGGAAAAACTGTAGAAGCAACAAGATAATTCATAAATTGTCTACATAAGCTGGATGTAAAAAATGCATAAGCAATACTGAACAAACTGAGACTAGAATACTAACACATAGTTTATAGAACCTCTATTAAAATAGTCTGAAAGGACTACTGAGACAGGCCCCAATTAGTCAGAACTAAAAATAAATACTGAAAAGCAACATAAACAACTCAAGAGCCTCAAAATGAGAAGAGGCCTCACCAAAAACTGAAAGTTGTCAGGTACTCAACGGAGCGGCTGCTAAGGAACTCTGTCACCTACATCTGCATCATAAAACGATGCAGGTCCTAAAGACATTAGTACGTGGTATGTACGGTATGTAAGATGGCCAAACCATTTGATTAGGATATCATAATACATCTCAAAAGACATAATCATCATTCATAAATGAAATAACAATAATCATAAGACTTGTATGCTGAAAATAACATACTGAAATCTGGTAAGTAAAATATAGTTTCTTAGCTTGGGGAGTTATTCTAACCGACAACTGCCAATATAACTACCACTATGAGCTTTGTAGTGATACAGCGTCTTGCCCATGCTGCTAGAGTCGTCCCGTACTTTGCCAGGGTAGGGGACGAGGAACTAGGGGAGTGGATCCATCCCAAAACTGGGCCATCTCAGTGGCAAGTGAGGAGTTGTACCTTGGTACAATCCTATCCTACGGTGGCTACGTAGTTTATGAGTTCGAGTAATTAATTCTACTCTCACCCATATCGGTGCTCAATACTACTTCCAAAACTTATATAGCTCATACCTAAGACTTGGAGTGCTAAAAATTTATTTTCTCGGGAACTTAGCCCCGCTTACTACTTAGCTTTCTTATCTGACTTCTTTAACTTAACTGAAAACTAAAATCAACTCAGTGACTCATAACATGCTAGATTTTCTAGGCTAATATGCAAAAATAAAATTTTTAAAAATATACACTTTTTGAACTTAACTTAAAAGTACTCAAACTAGGCTTTCCTTTTCTTGAAATAATATCAAGATTTTCAAGAAAACTCAACAAAAATAAATCTCGTTCATGAATGAATATAACTTGATAATAGTTCTTTAATTGAGTGATATAGAGACCAAGAATCATAATATTCATAAAAAAAATCTATGGAACTTATCATGAAAATCAACATACTTTCCAAGTTTATGGGTATTCAGACTCAAATACTACTTAAAAGTTCATGGGTGAAGATTACCTTCTATTTGTAAAGATATTATCAAAAATAATGATTTTTGGGTGGCCTTACATACCTTGGAATGACTTCTTGAGGAATTGGAAGGAATTCCTAAGCTCTACTACTGTTTCTTGAATTCTTGAGCGTACATTTCTTGAGAGGGTTTGCTTGCTTGAACGTATGAATGAGTAAAATAATATGTTTTGAACTTAAATTGACTTTAAAAACTGATTAGTTTAGGATATAGAGTATGAGAAAGGTCGGAATTGCCCCTCTCTATTAGAAGAACAAACTGCCCCAAAATTACACTAGTGCGTGATGCGCACTAGTGTTAATTTCAACTTTTTTGCAAATCTTTGTTTTTCGCCAAATTTAGAAAAGCTCAAGTATGGTTCCATGTACTTTCCGCGTCGCGAAAGGGGTGCGAAAAAATGCACTATTTTCGAATTTCTTGGGAAAAAAATCACGATTTTTCTAGTTAAAGTCGAGTTGAATTATTTTCCGACTCAATTTTTCACACTGATTGCAAATATGGTCTCAGATTTACAAATGGAGCATGGGAAGACACGTTATACGCAAGGTCAATTCTAGGGGTATTTTGATCTTTTCACGGGTGTTACAATGTCTCCCCCTTGGGATCATTCGTCCTCGAATGATAACGATACGAACAAAGCAATATCAAACACAAGGTTCTTTAACTTAATAAATATAAATCTTTAAGGTGAAATACGAAAGTTTACCTTCAAGATCCTTATTTAGGCCAACAAACAAGTGTGGATACTTGGCCTTCATATCTTTTTCTGCCTCCCATGTAGCTTCCTCTACGAATTGGTTCCTCACAGAACCTTCACCGAAGCAATCTCCTTACTCTTCAATTTACGAACTTGCCGGTCTAATATTAGCACCGGTATCTCTTCATAAGACAAGTTGTCCTTAATTCCAGCACTTCCAAAGGGCACAACTAGAGAAGGATCTCCCAAGTACTTCTTAAGCATGAAAATATGAAACACAGGATGTATAACACTTAATTCTGCTGGTAACTCTAACTCGTAAGCAATGCTACCTATTCTTCTCAAGATCTGATAAGGCCCAATATATCGTGGGCTGAGTTTTCCCTTCTTTCCGAATCTCATAACTCCCTTCATTGGAGATACCTTTAAGTACACTCAATCGCCTACTTCAAACTCCAAGTCTCTTTTTCTAACATCCGTGTAAGACTTTTGTTGGCTTTGAGCTGTCTTGAGCCTCTCCTGGATAACCTTCACTTTTCCATAGCCTGATGGACTAGATTAGGTCCTATCAATCCTGCCTCACCAACTTCAAATCACCCTATGGGCGATCTACACCTTCTCCCATAAAGAGCCTCATATAGTGCCATCTATATGCTGGCCTGAAAGCTATTATTATAAGAGAACTTAATCAAAGGTAAATGATCATTCCAATTACCTTTAAAGTCTATCACGGACGCCCTCAGCATATCCTTCAGGGTCTGTATAGTTCGCTTTGCTTGCCCGTCTGTCTGTGGATGGAAAGTTATGCTAAGATTCACCTTCGTACCAAGCCCTTTCTAAAAGGACTTCCAAAACTATATTGTAAACTGAGCCCCTCTGTCTGAAATAATGGATATGGGGCCCCGTACAGCCTAACAATCTTCTTAAGATAAAGTCTGGCATAATCCTCAGTTGTATCAATCGTCTTGATAGGTAGAAAGTGAGCTGACTTGGTCATTCTATCTACTATGACTCATATCGAATCATGTTGTCTACGGGATCGAGGTAAGCCTATTATGAAGTCCATATTAATCATCTCCCATTTTCATTCTGGAATCACTATGTTTTGGGCTACACCACAAGGCCTTTGGTATTCAACCTTAACTTGTTGGCAATTTAGGCATCTAGACACAAACTTTGCAATGTCCTTCTTCATACCACCCTTACCAATAGACTTCTCGCAAGTCTCTCTATATCTTTGTTGCACCAGGATGGATAGAGTATCTGTCTTAGTATCTCAGGACACTATCTCCCCCTTTTGAGAATATTAATACTTTCTGCTTCTGTACATCTTCTTTTAATTGGAGGAGGATGAGATCCCTGTCTTGCTTTTCTTTTACTTCTACCACCAAGGATGACTTTGACTCATTTCTGACAATAGCCCCACCTTCGTCAGAATCTTCAATATACACCCCCAAACGGTCTGTGAACCTCCTAAGCTAACTCTTTCTTTTCATCCTCAATATGGGTTGTGCTCCCCATGGATGATAGAGGATACTCATATCATAGTCTTTCAGCAGCTCCAACCATCTTCTCTGTCTCAAATTTAGCACCTTCTGGCCAAACACATACTACAAACTCTTATGGTCCATGAATACATCCACGTGCCCACCATATAGATAGTGTCTCCAGATCTTCAGAGCAAACACCACCGCAGCAAGCTCAAAATTATGGGTTGGGTAATTCTTTTCATGAATCCTAGTCTTCAACTCTTGGAAACTCTTCTCACAAGCTTCTGACCACTCAAACTTAATCTTCTTCTGAGTCAGCTTAGTCAAGGGGGCTAAGATAAAAGAATACCCCTCACAAATCATCTGTAGTACCCCGCCAAGCCCAAGAAACTCCTTATCTCTGTGGGAGTTATGGGCCTTGACCAATTCTTTACTGCCTCAATCTTTTGGGAATCAACTTGGATACCCTCACAAGACACAATGTACCCCATAAATACTATAGATGCCAACCAGAACTCACACTTAGAAAATTTAGCATATAGTTGTTGATCCTTAAGGGTCGAAAGGATAACTGTAAGATGGTCTGCATGCTCCTCCTTATTACGGGAGTAGATCAGGATATCATCTATGAACACAATGACGAACATATCTAGGTACGACCTCAACACCCTGTTCATAAGATCCATGAAAGCTGCTGGTGCATTTGTCAGTCCAAAGAACATGGCCAAAAACTTATAATGACTATAGTGGGTTCTGAAAGCTATCTTAGGAATGTTTCTCTCTCTAACTTTAAGCTGATGATACCCAGATCTGAGATCTATCTTGAAAAAATAGGTAGCACCCTGAAGTTGGTCGAATAAGTCATCAATTTTGGAAAGAAGATGCTTGTTCTTAATGGTGACCTTATTCAGTTGACGGTAATCTATGCACATTCATATAGAACCGTTCTTTTTACGCATGAAGAGAACTGGAGCATCCTAATATGAGACATTTGGTCTGATGAAACCCTTATCTAAAAGATCTTTCAGCTGCAACTTTAACTCCTTTAGCTCTAAAGGAGCCATACAATATGGAGGGATGGATATAGGATGATTATTTGGAAGCGTGTCTCTCCCAAAGTCTATCTCCCTATCAGGAAGGACTTCGGGAAGATCCTCAAGAAAGACATCTGGGAATTCATTCACAACTGGGACGGACTGAAGAGATGGTGACTCAACACGAGAATCCTGAACTCTAATTAGGTGATATATACACCCTTTGGAAATTAACTTTCTTGCCTTAAGACATGAGACAAACTGACCCTTAGGAAAAACTGAGCTTAAACTTCACTCTAAGACTGGTTCGTCAGGAAACTGAAATTTGACTACTCTGGTTCTGCAATCTATGGAGGTATACCTAGCATGAAGTCAATCCATGCCTAGGATTACTATGTCAAACTCCACCAAATCAGCTACAATTTTCTTATGATAAACAGAGATTGGACAACCCCTATAGATTCTTTGGGCTAAAATAGACATTCCAGTGGGAGTAGAAACACTGAAAGGCTCAAGAAGACGTTCTGGATTGACCCCAAACTTCACAGCTACATGTGAGATTACAAATGACAAAGTGGCTCTTAGGTCTAATAATGCATGGACAACATAAGTAAAGATTTTGAGCATATTTGTAACTATATCTAGTGAGTTCTCTTGCTCCTGTCTAGTGCCCGTGGCATACAAGCGGTTTGTACTCCCCTTGTCCCCGCTATAGTACCCTTATGAAGTGGCTTACCCTACGGTACGGAAGAGACTGTTTGTGATCTGGTATCTCTCATATTCTGCTTTCCCATAGGACAATCCTTCAAGAAGTGCCCCACCTGACCGCATTTGAAATATCTATTTGCCCAGAAGGCACTCTCTGTGATAAGACTTGCCACACTTACCATAAGTAGGATAACGATTTGCTCCTTGAGCTGTGCTACCCTGTGATTGGCTGCACGGGAACCTACGATGCTGTGAACTCTGCTCCTTCCTGACTCTCGGTGCAGGTGCACTAGCAGATGAAGGTGCTGGTCTGGTTGTCTTAGGTTGAAAAGACGAGTGACTTCCATCTCTAGTCCCTCTCTTGCTTGTCTCCTGGCTCGATGTCTTGGTCCTCTTGCTCCTAAACTCCTCCCTATCTTACACCTTCTCCTCCTCTACCTACTAAACATATGTCATCAAATGGGTTATATCCATATCCCCAATCAAAATTGCATTCCTGCCCTCTCTCTTAGTCGTTCAAGAGAGCCCAGAAATGAAGAGATCCATCCTAGTATGCATATCTGCCACCATAGTTGGAGCGTAATAGGACAGTTGAGTAAACTTGAGGTTGTACTCTCGTCCACTCATATTCTCCTGCTTCAAGTTCAGAAATTACCTTTCCTTAGCCTGCCTTATCTCTCTGGGAAAGTACTGTCCCAAAAAGGCCTCCTCAAGCACCGCCCAACTAATAGTTGGAACCCCATCTGCCTTGCTCCCTTTCCACTGATTGAACCAGAGTCTAGATAACCCATTGAGCTGGTAGGCAGCCAACTCAACCCGCTAAGCATCACCTATATGCATCACCTAAAACACCTTCTGAAGCTCCTTAATGAAGTTCTCAGGATCCTCCTGCACGTTATACCCCGTGAACGCTTGTGAGTTTATCCTCAGAAACTCCCTAACTCTGGCAGTATCTGCCCCATCAATCCTTCTATCTCTCTGGCGACCTTCTTGAGTAGTGACTGCCTAGCCAAAGTCTGAATGGCCTGACGAAGCTTAACATTGGTGATGTTAGCTTGTTGTGGCTGCTCCACAGGCACAACTGGACCTCTAGGTTCCTAAGAAATTCGGCCAGGCTGGTTTACGTTTCTCCTGGCTGGACGTCCTTTGCCCCTTACTGGTCTGTTAGCTCAACGTGGAGGCAGATCTGAAAACACGGCGTGAACGTATGAGTTAGAAGGGACTTCACACAGATATACTCTGAAGCACGAGACAAAGAAGAACAAGTAATAATGACACTTCCTAATGTCCCATAGCCTCCCTATTATAGATGTGGCGTACTTTACGCCCATAATATGGACTTTACTAGACACAGTTCCATAGATTCCCTAGGACTCTTGAACTCTGTACTCTGGTTCCAAGTTTGTCACGCCCCAAGCCTACACTCTGGACGTTGCCAGCACTCGAAAGTAATTTCTGGTCCCAAGCGAACCACATGGCCTGACTACTTACTCAGCGGATTATCAATAGTGGAAAATTTGTAGAAGCAACAAGATAATTCATAAATTATCTGCATATGCTGGATGTAAAAGTGCATAAGCAATACTAAACAAACTAAGACTAGAATACTAACACATGGTCTATGGAACCTCTACTAAAACTGTCTGCAAGGACTATTAAGACAGGCCCCAAGTAGCCAGAACTAAAAATAAATACTGAAAAGCAATATAAACAATCAAGAGCCTCAGACTGAGAAGAGGCCTCACCAAAGACTGAAAGTTGTCAGGTTCTCAATGGAGCGCCTGCTGAGGAACTCTGTCACCTGTGTCTGCATCATAAAATGATGCAGGTGTTAAGGACGTCAGTACGTGGTATGTACGGCATGTAAAATGGCCAAAATATTTAATTAGGATATCATAATACATCTCACAAATAATGATTTTTAGATGGTCTTACATACATTGGAATGACTTCTTGAGGAATTGGAAGTAATCCCTAAGCTCTACTACCGTTTCATGAATTCTTGGGCTTACGTTTCTTGAGAGAGTTTGCTTGCTTAAATGTATGAATGAGTAAAATAATATGTTTTGAACTTAAATTGACTTTAAAAACTATACACTTTAGTATATGGGGTGTGGGAAAGGTCGGAATTGCCCCTCCCCATTAGAAGAACAAACTGCCCCGAAATTACACTAGTGCACGACACGCACTAGTGTTAATTTCAACTTTTTCATCATTTTTTTTCCAAATTTTGAAAAATTACAAGTGTGGTTCCGTGTCCTTTCCGCGTCGCGGAAGGGGCGCAGAAACCCCACTGTTTTCGACTTTCTTGAAAAAAAAAATAAATCACATTTTTTCGAGCTAAAGTCGAGTCGAGATCATTTCTAACTCGATTTTTTGCACTGATTGCAAATCCGGCCTCAGATTTGCAAATGGAGCATGGAAAAATACGTTATGCGCAAGGTCAATTCTAGGAGTATTTTGGTCTTTTCACGGGTGTTACATCTATAAAAAGTATAAACTGACTACACAGTATAACTTGTCAAAAGTAATAAAAATTATACATTGACTATACAAAATTTATAACGTACTTGATGAATTTCCGTTTTCTCAAATTGTATTTTACATTTCATTTTTAGTCCATTTTTTTCCAAAAAGATAAAAGAATATTATTGTTATTATTATTACTATATTCAATCCAAATCAATGTTCTGTTTGTTTCAATGTATTTGTTTTGTTTTAAACGTGGTAAGAAATTTTTAAATTTTATGTTTTTAAATTAAACATACGTTAAAATGTAATAAAATATTTTTAAATTTTGTTACTTTAAGCATATCATGTAAAAAGTTAAAATTAAAGACTCGACAAAAAAAATCACGTAATATATAAATGTGCCATGTAACTTGGTTTCATCTGGCATTTATGTCTTCCACTTGAGATGTGCATAATAAGTACTTAAACTTTATAGAGTTAAACAAATAGACACATATATCTCACTTGGTGTTCCATGTGACAGTTCATGCTCCACATGGCTCAGACGTGTATTATATCACATATGATGCGTCTATCTAGTTGTTCAATTTTATATAATTTTAAATATTTACTTGTGCACACAAAATTGAAGGGCAAAAATATCAACTAAAGCCAAATTTTTAATTACATAAAAAATAATCAATAATTATAAAAAGTATACACTGACTACATAGTATAAATATCTAACGTTGAATATAGTTTAACTCTATATAAGGCATACACTAACTATACATTAAACATACACTGACTATATATCAAAAATATACAAACTAGTCAATCTCAATCAGCTCAAAATCACCTTTAAATAGTCCCAACTTTAGATATGAAATCTTCGACATGTTTTCAGTCTTTTGATATATAATTTGTTCAAAATATTTTAGATTTGCGATACGTCAAGTTTTCTTTAAAACAACGACAAAAGAGGAGGAGGAGTCATTAATGGTGAAACGGTGATGGAGGAGGAGAGAAGTCATTAATGGAGAAATGGGAAGGAAGAAAAGATCATTAATGGAGAAATACAAAAGAGAGAAGAATAGAAGTCATTATAGAGTCATTAATGGAGAAAAAGAAAAGAGAGAAGAAGAATGTTTTGGCCAATTTCAGTAATTTTGAAATTTTGACTGAATTTTTAATTACGCAAATGATCGAATGACCATTCTGCATAATTTGCCCAATAATAATAACAATTGCACCTAAAAAAAGAAATAAATATATAAAGTTGTGTATGGTATGTTAAGAAAAACGGGATAAGAAATATACCATTTGGAAAAAATAAATTATGTATGACTATGTGACAATTAATTATTGAAAAAGAATATCTACTTGAAAATAATTTATAAATTTAATTTTTTTTAATTTCCGCACGTTTAAAAAAGTTTGTATTCATCTCGCTGTCATGTCAGCGTTCAAATAACATTATTCAAGGTTTTCGTGAAGGTATTGAATGTCAAAGATAATTAGGACCAACAATAATCTAAGCATTATACTGAATAAAAGTTGTCAAAGTTTTCATGAAGGTATTGATTTTGATTTAGAAACACTTGTTTTTAGTACCAAAAAGAATGAATGTAAGTTGGACCATTTATATTTGAATATTTTTTAATATATGCAAGGTGATGATTATCTCAAGACTAGTTATCAAAATTCCGTGTCATGCACCAATCTAATATTTATTTGTAAATTTATTTTTTTTATATTTTATTAACAAAATAATATTAAATTATTTTATTAAGTGTAAAATAAATAATTGATAAATATTATTAATATTGATCAATTTTAAGTGGTATTGATTAAACGATTTAAAATTTTTTACTTTAAGATATATTATAATATGTATTTGTGTGGTAGTAAATAAAATCATTTTTTTTTTTTTGCATGCGAATCTAATGTGAGAAGGTCTATTGATATGTTCATAATTAAAACACTTTTCTTCACTAATCGTTAATTTTTTATTCAAAGAGTCACCAATTGTTGATTGTTTTACTCAAAGCAATTACAAAATATACATAAATATTAAGAACATTCAAAATAATAAAATTATAACCAAATGATATGAATTGAAAATTAGAAGTCATAACTAAAGTGGATCTCATAATTTACTTAACTTATATCATTAAATTAAAGTAAAATAAGAAATAATTTTTTTTCAATATTTAAAAATGCCTTGCGGAAGCAACATGCCTTCGGCCCTCAACTCTCTCTTATATAAAAAGAGAATATTATTAGTATTAATTAATATGTCTCACTTGTTATGTCTTAGGATATGAGCTAAATTTGCTATATTGAGTCAATGAAGTATGGAAAAAATTTTAATAGGCCGCGTTTTCTTTTGAATGAGGTCTTATGCAGCGTGACTATAGATTAAATATCAAATGATAAATTAAAAAAAAAAGTTATTTAGCTTTACTGGATAAATATTAATGATACTTTTGTTTAATGGGTTCATGTGAATCTATTGCTACTTAGGATCAATTAGCAAGTTACGTTTGTTAGCTAATTTAAGTTCTATGAGAGATTAGGCATGGTTTTGTCTTGTTGTTTCTTTTGTATGTTTCCTTTAAATGCATCACTCCTAAAATGTGAAAACGAATTATTAGGTCATTTTAATACATTATAAGGTTATCTCGAGAAAGAGAACTAACAATAAATTCATGGAGTGGATTTAGTCGGCCTCATGATATAATCGGAGTGAGTTTTTTTATTACTGGTAAATGCTTCTCCAAAAATGATTCTCTCAAACATTTTAGATTAAATTAACATTTCATCGTTCTGCTAAATAAAAAAAATAACACTATCAAACTGTTTGACGTAGTACAACCTTTGGTGTCAGCATGAGTGATTCTACTTCACAAGAACCAAATTTTATTTCATCTTTCACGGTGTTTGTAGACAAAATGTCACAAGCAGCCATCATTTTCTTTAGTTTATCCCCACCCCACCACCAATGGAAATAAAAGAAAACAAAAGTACAGGCAAACCAAAATAAGTAGAGGAGGAATAAGAAATCATGAACACATCAAAGGTAATTTTGGAATGTGATGATCAAAGCCATCATTTTCAAACAACAATGAAAAAAAAATAGAATCAAAATTAAAGATATATAAGATTCCCAATAAAATTAGAACCCCACAACGTGACATATCAAGACTTCTTCCTACCCCAGTTTCTGGAATCTAAATAAGTTATATCAAGTCCTTTCATTCATTCATTTATTTATTTATTTATTGTCAACTTTATGATGGGGACTTTGTAATGTTTACTCCATTTTGGAAAGAGAAAATGTGAACTATGAATAATATTTTTGTGTTGAAAATATATGTAATATATATATTCATGTACACGCTTACCTACTAAGTTGTATAATGTGAAAAATAGTGCGTATTCATATTTACCTAACACTTACCTACTAGTTGTACAATGATGAAAATAATTGTATACCTAACTAACTTTGTACCTATAAGTAGGCATTGGTTTTCATATTAAGAAATACATCAAAAAGATCAAGGAGAAATATTATTACTCTCTCTTTGTTCCTTTATAATTTTAGCGTTTTTGTATTAATTTTATAACACGTTATCAGCACGAGACTCTATCGAAGAGTGAAGGTTAAGTTTCAAGTCTAAGGTATTATTATTTTACTTATATTCATTATGTCTAACCTTGCTAAGCTTGAGTTTGTTGCACTTCAAAGTTCTGACGAAAACTATCTTTCCTGGGTACTAGATGCTGAAATCCATTTGGATGCAATGGGTCTTTGAGACATCATTAAAAATAATAATAAAGCATCAAAACAAGATTGTGCTAAAGCAATGATATTCTTACGTTATCATATTGATGAGGTTCTGAAAATAGAATATCTCACAGTTAAATATCCACTTGTTCTGTGGAATAATTTGAAAAAAAGATATGACCACTTGAAGATGGTCATAAATCCAAAGGCATGATATGATTGAATACATCTAAGGCTACAAGACTTTAAGTCTATCCATGAGTATGATTCTGCCATGTTCAGAATTACTTCTCAATTGAAACTATGTGGAGAAACTATTAGTGACGATGATATGTTAGAGAAAACATCTCCACATTTCATGCCTCGAATGTGCTGTTACAACAGCAATATCGAGAAAAATTTTTCAAGAAGTACTCTGAACTGATTTTTCATCTTCTCGTGGCTAAACAAAATAATGACTTATTGATGAACAATCACGAGAATCGACCGACTAGATCGGAACCATTACCTGAAATAAATGAGGTGAAGGCCCACCACGCTGAGTGTAGAAGAGGTCGTGGTCTTAGTCGCGGATGTGGACGTGGTCATGGTCGTTATTATGACCAAGAACAAAATTCTTTTCCTGGTGTTAATCATTCACCAAAGAAAAATCAATATAAAAAGGGACAAGAAAAAGATGGGAAACGTGAAGCCGTTAGAACAACTATTTTGATGTTGCAGAAGAAATCACTATGCATGTGATTGTCGGACTCTCAAACACTTGGTTGATCTTTATCAGGCTTCACTAAGAAAGAAGGATAAGAATCCTAAAGCTAATTTTGTAGCCAAAGATCATGTTAATTTGACACACTTAGATGTAGCGGACTTCTTTGAGCATCCTAAAGGAAAGATAGATCACTTGATTGGTGATGGCTCCGTGAATGTGGAAGAATAAAATAGTGATGATTAATATTTATTAATGATGATGTTATTAATATTTATTATAATGTACTACTTATAATATTTATTGTCTTTGTACTACTTATAATATAAAATAATAGCAATAATATAAATGTTTCTAAAACTTGTATGTGTATATGTATGAAAATATGAACTTTTAATTTGCTGATTCAAGTAATATAATTACAAAAAAGATATACACAAAATAGAAGTGAAACAATCAGAGACTAGTATATCTAATAGAGATTTTATTTTACTCTTTTTGAAGATATGGATAATTCTCAAAAAAAGTTGTCTAATTATGCAGACATTTGCTTGATTGATTTTGGCACAACGCACACGATATTCAAAAATAAAAAATATTTTTCTAATTTGAGTATGGGTCGTATAAATGTTACTACAATTTCTGATAGTACAAATTTGATTGAGGGCTTTGGGAAAGTCATTATAATTTTTTCCAAAGGAACAAAACTCATAATAAATAATATTATGTTCTCTCCTCGATCTCGGAGAAGTTTGTTGAGTTTTAAAGATATTCGTGAAAATGATTTTTACATCGAGACAATTGATGAAATAGATCTTGAATATCTTGTTATAACCAAAAATACCTCTGGGTAGACATGTGTTGTTGAAAAGTTCCCAGCATTATCTTCTAGGTTGTATAGGGCAAAGATCAGTGCAATTGAAGCACATTATATAGTAAATCAGAAATTTACTGATTCCAATACTTTTGCACTTTGGTACAATCGTCTGAGACACCTTGGATCCATAATGATGAGACAGATCATAGAAAATTCAAATGGCCATCTATTAAAGAATATGAAGATTCTTTTAAATGATAAATTTTCTTGTACTGCTTGTTATCAAGGCAAGCTAATTGTAAGACCATTACAAACAAAGGTGGGAATTGAGTCCCCTACGTTTTTGGAACGTATACATGGAGATATTTGTGGACCTATTCACCCACCTAGCGGATTGTTTAGGTACTTTATGGTGCTAATAGATGCATCTTTGAGATGGTCTCATGTATGTCTGCTATCATCTCGCAACTTGGCGTTTGCAAAATTGTTGGCATAAATTATACGATTACGGGCATAGTTTCTCGATAATCAGATTAGAACAATTCACCTTGACAATGCTGCAGAGTTTAGATCCCAAGCATTTAATGATTATTTCTTATCAATTAGGATAAGAGTTGAACATCCTGTAGCTCATATTCACACTCAAAATGGCCTTGCTGAGTCATTAATTAAAAGATTGCAGTTGATAGCAAGACCACTGCTTATGAAAACTATGTTACCCATTTCTATTTGGGGTCATGCAATTTTGCATGCGGCAACACTAATTCATCCCAGACCAACATATTATCATAAGTTTTCTCCATTATAGTCGATTTTGGGTTAAGAACCTAATATATCTAATTTAATAGTTTTTGATTGTGGTGTATATGTGCCTATAGCACCACCATACCACATTAAGATGGGACCTCAAAGAAGGTTAGAAATATATGTTGAGTTTGAATCACCCTCCATCATTCGATATCTTGAACCACTGGCTGGAGATATGTTCATTGCATGATTTGCAGATTGTCGATTAATGAGACACATTTTTCAAAATTAGGGGGAGAAAATAGTGAAATCAAAAGAGAAATTTTGTGGAAAAATCCATCTTTGTTTCATCTTAATCTATGTACTTCTATTTGTGAGCAAGAAGTACAAAAGATTATTTACTTACAAAAAAATAGCAAATCAATTACAGATGCATTTACTAATTTGAAACAGATAACTAAGTCACATATCCCTGCAGTGAATGTGCCTATCCGGATTGATGTCCCAAAAGGACCATCTCCTAGTATCACAACTTCTGAATCCCAAAAACGCTTGAAGCATGGTAAACCATTGGTTTCAAAGGATAAAAATCCTAGAAAGAGAAGCGTAAGGAATAATAAAGATGATACTGCAAAAGAACCTAAAGAAGGTCAAGACTTGAAAAATCCTGACATTTCTGAAGAAATCAGTGAACTCGAGACTCAAGTGAATGAAGAACTTCCTATAATCTCCACTGGTGATGAGATAAATTTAGATCGATCGAAAGTTACAGTGAATAATATTTTTGCATATAATGTTGCACTTAACCTCATGCAAGAAAATGAGGATCTTGAGCCTAAATCTATTGAAGAATGTCGACGCAGAGATGATTGGCTTAAATGGAAAGAGGCTATTTAATCTGAGTTGAATTCACTCTCTAAACGTGAGGTATTTGGACCTATAGTCCAAACTCCTGATGGTGTAAAATTAGTTGGCTATAAATGGGTTTTTGTGCAAAAGTAAAATGAGAGGAATGAAATTGTAAGACATAAAGCACGCCTTGTTACACAAAGCTTCTCTCAAAGACCTGGTGTCAACTATGAAGACACATATTCACCTGTTATGGATGGAATAACTTTTCGATATCTCATCAGTTTGGTTGTACATGAAAATCTTGAAATACATCTAATGGATATTACTATAGCTTACCTTTATGATTCACTTGACAGTGAAATTTACATGAAAATCCCTAAAGGATTTAAAATGCCCGAAGCATGTACCAAGACTCGAGAAATGTTCTCAATCAAATTGCAAAGATCATTATATGGTCTGAAACAATCAGGACGAATGTGGTATAATCGCCTCAGTGAGTACTTGATAAATAAAGGATATATAAATGATGTTATTTGTCCATGTATTTTTATTAAGAAAATGGGATCAGAGTTTGTAATACTCACTGTTTATGTTGATGATATAAATATCATTGGAACTCCTGGAGAGATCCAAAAGCCAATTGAATGTTTAAAGAAAGAATTTGAGATGAAAGATCTCCGAAAGATAAAACTTTGTTTGGGTCTGCAAATTGAACATTTAGCAGATGAGATTTTTATTCATCAATCTGCCTATATTGAGAAAATCTTAAAATGATTTTATATGGACAAAATACTTCCATTAAGTACTTCAATTGTTGTTAGATCACTTGATATGAATAAAGACCCACTCCGTCTTCTAGAAGAGGATGAAGAACTCTTTGGTCCGAAAGTACCATATCTCAGTGCTATTAAAGCACTTATGTATCTTGCTAACTCAACTAGACCTGATATAACATTTTATATTAATATTTTAGCAAGGTACAGTTCTTCCCCCACGCGAAGGCATTGAAACGGTATCAAACATATTTTGCGATACCCAAAGGGTACAGTTGATATGAATCTGTTTTATACTAATAAAGGTTGTACAGATCTTATTGGTTATGTAGATGCAGGTTATTTATCATATCTACATAAATCTCGATCTCAAATAGGTTATCTATTTACGTATGGAGGAACTGCTATATCATGGCAATCTACAAAACAATCTGTGGTTGCTACTTCTTCAAATCATGCTGAAATAATAACAATTCATGAAGTAAGTAGAGAATGTGTATGGTTGAGATCAATGATACATTCCATCCAAGAGAAGTATGGACTGAAAAATGATGTCAAAGTACCCACGATCATATTTGAAGACAATGTCGCGTGCATAGCTCAATTGAAAGGTGACTCAATAAAAGGAGACCGAACAAAACATATTTCACCAAAATTCTTTTTCACTCATGATCTTCAAATGAATGGAGAAATAGATGTTCAACAAGTTTGTTTAAGTGATAATCTAGCAGATATGTTTACCAAGGCATTGCCAACCTCCACTGTTGAGAAATTGAGGTACAAAATTGGAATACGTCAAGTGATATTTTTATCAGGGGGAGTAAATACGCATGACACTCTTTTTCCCTTAACTAAGATTTTTGTCCCACAAGATTTTACCTGGTAAGGTTTTTAACAAGGCAACATGTAATGCGTATTACAAACAACTATGTACATTTTTATTACATGGATATCCAAGGAGCAGTGTTGAAAATATATGTAATATATATATCCATGTACACACTTACATAATAAGTTGTACAATGTGGAAAACATTGTGTATTCATACTTACCTAACACTTACCTACTAGATGTACAATGTTGAAAATAATTGTACACCTAACCAACTTTGTGCCTATAAATAGGTATTGGTTTCCATATTAATAAATACATCAAACAGATAAAGAAGAAATGCTATTACTCTCTCTTTATTCCTTTATAATTTTAGTATTTTTATATTAGTTTTATAACATTTTGACTTTTGATATTTTACCCTATTTGTTGAAACCTCTTTTGCATATATAATACAAATAAGTTTTTTTTTAAATTATATATATCGGCATTGCACTTGAATGGCAAAAAGATCAGGCCGTTATTTTCTATAAGATTGTAATGCTTTGATTGGTCAATTTTGGCTATATTTGTAGAAATTATAGTTTTACCTTTTTGTAATTTGTTCTAGGGCTACTTTGGACTATTTGAATGGTTAGAAATGAAATTCTAAGTTTTAAAATTTGAAAATATGAATTTTGGTCTTTTTGAAAGCTTAACTTGTTAAAAAAGTGAGTTTTGTGTCATTCTGAGTTTTGAAGGCTGGATCGGGGATCCGTTGATTCTATTTGCTTCGGAATGTCGAAATTAAACTACAGATAGTTGCAAAACTAAATCTGGAGTTAAAATAAGGGTTTTAAGCCCAACGTTGTGATTTTAGTCGTTTTCAGAACCAAATTTTGACTTTGGTCAACATTCAGAGTTCGGAATTTCGGATCGAAATTTTGACAATTCCAATAGTTCCAGGTGGTGAAGAAACTAATGCTAAAAATGAGTTCATCATAATTTTTGAATTTTCCAAGAGCAGTTTCACTATTTTGAGTTTTAAACTAATTTTATTGACTTGAATTAGTAAATATAGAGAGATGTCTTAAAACTGATTTTTGATGATTCCGTTGAGTCTGGATCGCTATTTCTAGTATGGAAACATATAAAATTTGTGAAATTCTTAGTTCAGATGAGTTCCAAGGGTTCGTTTTGAGTTTTGGTAATTGCTGGTGTGGGCTATCTAGTACAGACCCATTTTGTTCTCCGCCTTCGGCGGAGGTACATGGCATTTTCTTCTCTGCGATCGCGGATAACTATTCACCTTCTGTCACGCCCCACTCTAAGGGGGTGACCAGTGTCCTGTAGGGACACTTGGACACATGCTAACCTTAACTTCTCAAAGAAACCGACCTGGAAATCTACCGAAATTTCGGCAGAGTTTCCTCTGTTTTATTAACAAACCGCACCTGCAAAAAGAA
>JAABOM020016510.1:0-18946 GCA_011800125.2 Solanum clarkiae | reverse complement strand
CACTGGTGCACCCCAAGGGGACACACTAGGTCTTATAAAACCCTTCTCCAATAAGTCTTTTAACTGCTCTTTTAATTTAGGCAATTCTCCTGGGGCCATTCTATATGGAGGGATGGAAATAGGTTGAGTGCCTAGAAGTAAGTCAATACCAAAACCTACTTCTCGTTCAGGAGGTAAGCCTGGAAGTTCTTTGGGGAATACATCAACAAATTCATTCACTACTGGAACTGATTGAAGCGTTGGGGATTCTGCCTCTATGTCCCTTACTCTAACTAAATGACATACATACCCCTTAGATATCATCTTTCTGGCCTTAAAATAAGAGATGAACTTCCCCTTTGGTGCTCCAACATTGCCTTCCCATTCAAGAACTGCCTCATTTGAAAAGTGGAAGTACACTTTCTTAGTTCGGCAATCCATGATACCATAGCAAGAGGCTAACTAATCCATACCCATTATAACATCAAATTCCACCATCTTTACCTCAATAAGGTCAGCCAATGCGTCATGGTCATAAACATTTACTACACAGTCATAATAAACTTTTCTAGCCATAATAGATTCACCGTTTGGTGTAGATACTTCAAATGGTTTGATCAATAATTTGGGTGTTCTCTTAAGCTTCCCAGCAACTAGTGGGATGATATATGATAGTGTAGAACCAGGGTCAATTAATGCTTATACATTATGTGAAAAGATGGAAAATGTACCTATGACCACATCAGGTGAAGCTTCCAAATTTTGCCGACTCCCTAGAGCATAAGTGCGATTTTGGACTCCGCTAGCGCTAGCTGCCCCTCTAACACCTCTACCACAACCCATAGGTGTTTTTTGACCCCTACCTAATGGAGGAACTAGCGATGATGATACAACAGCTGAACTAGTAGATTGTGCTATATCGCCCATACGCCTCCTCGGATAATCTTTTATCATATGCCCTGGTGCGCCATACTAATAACAAATATCTGTCCCAACACGACATATACCCGGCTGACTTCTTCAACTCTATTTACAAGGTTGCCTAGGAGTCATTGGCTGGACTGTCGAATATCCTGGTATCCATGTACCTTGTCCCTCACCTCGTTAAGCAAACTGATTTCTCCTAGACTCCTGAAGTTGTGATGGAGCACTGGCTGCAAAGTAGGAGGAGGATGGATAGGTGTTCTATTAGAAAATCGAGGCCTAAGATCACCTTGGGGAGGTGTAAACTGCCGTGTAGATCTGGCCCTTTTGGCCTGCCCCCTTTCCAACTCTAGTGTCCTTCTTCTCTGCCTCTGATCCTCCAATTTCTGTGCAAAAGCCTGCATCCTCGCTATATCTATATCTTTATTCAAGGAAGCAATGATGCAGTCTCTAACCAGGTATGTATCTAATCTATCCATATATCGATGAACTCTATCTGCCATAGTAGCAACTACATTAGAAGCATACCAGGACAGGGAATTAAATTGGAGGCTATACTCCCTCACACTCATATCCCCTTGGTGGAGGTTCAAGAACTGATCTGCACGGGCCTCTCGGATCTCCAATGGTAAGTAATGGTCAAGAATGGCCTTTTTGAACTCCTTCCAGGTAGTTGGAGAAGCATCTATATCTTTGGATTTCTTCCAAGCTTCATACCACAATATAGCCACACCCTTCAACCTATATGTCGCTAAATCGACAGCTTCTGTACCACTCACATGCATAACATCTAAAGTATGGTGAATCTGATTAATAAAGTCCTATGGGTCTTCATTAGGATCTGACCCAGTGAAGGATGGAGGGTCCAAATTAAGGAATTCACGTATCCTCGTGCTAGCTGCCCTATTCGCACCACCTGCACCTATAATTGGGCCTTCCTATCTTTGGCCTTGGCCAACAACTATACGAGTCAATAGTTGGATTGCATTTCTCAAATCCTTCACGGCAGCATCGATAGGTGGTTCTGGGGGAATTTCACTACTTTCGGGTCCATCAGGAGCTGGAGGGGTTGGAGATATATGTGACAACGACTCATCTCGAGCCTCATTTCATTATCTCACATGACTGGGTATACCAGCCACCACTTCTACTTCCTTCCCTTTACCTTTGTTCTTCCTGGTTTCTAGCATGCTTGCTCGCTGTACAAAATAATTTAGGGGTTAAACACAATCCACCTATTACACTTAGCTCTATGGCACGATCTAAAGAACGAAACGAAAGTAACAATTCCTAAATTCTACGTAGCCTCCTGCTTATAAATGTGATGCACAACACATCGATAAACAAGACTCTACATAGACACAACTTTGTAGACTCCCTAGGATGACCCACTCTGATACCACTTCTGTCATGCCCCAAGTCCCATTAGGGCGGACTGGCACCCATTGCCAATAAGGCCCGGGAGAACCAACCTATATCTATGTGCTTTCTATGCATATTATAAGGGGTTCCTACCTTCAACGTGCCTTTAATAAAGTAAACAGTAATAACAAGCCAAAATGAAATGCATATGGTTAGGCCGTTGGGGCCATGGTGTCTAAGGTATTAGACATAACCACACTTTAATTTACATAGTCTACAAAGCCTCTAGATAAGGAAAAGTATCTGACAAAGTTCGTGACAGGCCTTGAAGATCTAGACACAAACAAAGCCTCGAAGCAACCTGGAGCTTGGTATCAACAACTGGGTGTCCTGTACTCCTATTGGGGAGATCTACTAGCACCTATACCTGCAACATGAAATGCAGGTTCCCCATAAGGGACTTCAGTATGAGATAATGTACTGAATATATAAGGTAGGAAATAATGTATATAAAGTAACAACTCAAATGAAACTATGCATTGGTGTAGGATAAGAGACCACCTTTGGTTATACTTTGGGATCATGTACTTTATGTTCTTAATATTACTTTACCTTTACTGTATAATTTGTGCAGAACATGTAATACAAATGACCAGTTGATCAGTGGTAAAACTGTATTGGGATTGTCCCTGGCTAGGTTTCTCCTTAACCCCTTGGGCTACTACCTGTGATAGGATCGTCCCTGGCTAGGTGATTCTTCCACCCCTCGGGCTACCACCCATCAATAAACAATATACTTTATCTTTCAATTACCTTTGAGATGATTCTTTTGGTGGTCACAATATTGGAGCTGTAGGATTGTAGATGTAACATGTGAAATACAGATAATCATACAAGATAATATGACAATGAAAAGAGTATGTTACATAAATAATTAAATGTGTATAAGATGAAATAACTCTTGAACTTTATTTGGCAAAAAGAACCCATGTAACTTGGTATCCATGCATGTATACAGATTTGAAGGTGACTATGTATGGGAGAATATGAACATGTGTAAGAGTGTAGACATAGTTAATAGTTGTGTCGGAGTTAGTAAGCTCCTTTATGTGCTAAGAAAGGATCTATGTTTCATGTCAAACGATACGAAATCAAGTAGCCTTACATACCTCATTATATGACCTCGTTACTACCTCCAGATAACCTTCCTTTCTCTAAATATTTATCTACAATATAGTAGGTGATAAAACTAGCATTAGCAGCCAATAGATACATCTTGGCAGCCCAATCACATAAAAAAATAACACACGGGTAGCAAGCAGGTATTTATAAACCCGAGCGTATTTTTTCAACCTTTCCACCACTAATCGTATTTTCTAATACACATTCGCATATACACATTATGTGCAGCCTTTTTTAGTGCCATAACAGTCTTACAACAACCCACAAAGCACAACACATAACAATTCTACACAACCTACAAATGGACAGTATAACATTACGTCCCTTTGCCCCATTTTGACGTCAACAATTCCAAACCCGTTCCAACTTTAACCAAACTGTTCTCAATACATCTACACATAAAAATAGCCTTGAACTAGTCTCAAAATAGTAAAAAATCAATCATTAAGGATGTGAGGCAATAGCCTTCCATCCAACAGCCCACAAGTTCATACTAAGAAGACAATTGCTATACCATATAAGGACTCACTTTTGTGGATTGTAAAAGTGGTGAAACAACATGGCTACATTTTTATAAAACTAACGTTTCTTAAATACATAAGTTTTACTTCATAATACATCCAACCAAGAATTGAAAAGTCTCTTGAACAATAAGAAAAATTCACAATAATCCTTAAGATTCATGGTGTCCAGAATTTTCAGCACATGTATAATTAGCTTGTTCCTCTAGTTTTTGTAAACAAACCATACTAAGTGAATAAGTAGATTTACTTAACTTTAAGCTCAAGGTTTAGAGCTTACTTAGGAACCTTTGTAAGGTCGTGAGACCTACGTTTTTCCTACTTTGAAAGAGAGCAAAGAACAACCAAGAAAGCAGATTTTTTTGTCCAAGTTGAAATGACCTTAGTGTGCTGTCTTTATCCCTTTTTTAAAAACTTTATTGGCCGACGTGATTTTTGTTTCTTAATCTTAGTATATTAAGTTGGTGATGCATCTTCTTGCTACTTCTAATTGAGCCTTAAGGGCATCCAAATTGATGGGCCTTTGCAGCCCATTTTTCAGCTTTCTTCTTAATTAGTTTGGGCCTAAATTATCCAAGAAATTTTGATGTATTTGGGACCCTTTTAGTATCCTTCTTGGGCTGAAAATATAGTACATTTATAATGCTAAAACATGGGCTAAAGACACCCTCAACACTGACTTTATTCATAATCAGACTTGGACAAATTCAACGTTGGGCCTCGTCTCCGTTTTGCTAGCAAATTTAAGCTAAGCAAGTAGGAGACTCATCTGCTAGCCTTTTAAGTTCTACAAGCACCTCAATTCTCTCACTTTGTTTAGGGTCATGATCTCCTCAATTTAACTTAAAACATGTATACACTCGACCCTCTTAAGCATTAGACGCACATATCGCCCATTAACACGAGATTCAAGCACTTTTTAAAAATTGGCGCTAATTTGACCAAACCATATCATGTTTCATTTATATAGTACTAGTATTGAACAAACCATCTTCCTAATTTAGTATCACGATCTTATTTTTAGAGGATTTATCTACTTTGCGTCTTGTGGTATCATGTTGCCTCCTCTCTAAGACAGTGCGATGAAGGACCTGACGGATCAACATGTTTCATTGTCCTTTATCCATCATCAAAACCCTAGTGAACTCAATAGAATACATCACTTAATAAGGGCATTATAACTCTCCCCCTCTTAAGAAATTTTGTCTCGAATACCTTATGCTAGTCTTGGAACAAATGTGTATATTGGGTCCTCATATCTTCTTCTCTTTTCTAAGTGGCTTCTTTTCTAGAATGGTTCCTCTAATATATCTTCACTAAGGAAATTTTCTTGTTCCTAAGTTGTTTTATTTCCTGAGCTTGAACATAGAGATGTTCCTCTCATATGTCAAGTCTTGATTAACCTTGATATATTCAATTGGAAGGACATGAGAGGGGTCAGGATGATATCTTTTGAGAATTGACACGTGGAAGACATTATGGATCTTGTCCAACTCAGGTGGTAATGGTAATTTATATGAAACTAGTCACACTCTTTCAAGTATCTCATAGGGTCCGATAAATCATGACTAAGTTTTCCCTTTTGGCTAGATCTCATAATCTTCTTCCACGGAGATACCTCCAAGAATACCTTATCACCAAATTGATACTCGATATCACATCTTGTAAGATCAACACATGTTTTTTGCCTATTCCAAGCGATCTTCAGATGATCCTTGATCAATTTTACCTTATCTTCTATTTGCTGCACAATTTCAGGACCAGTAAGATTTCTTTCACCATCTTCACTCCAGCAAAGAGGGGTCCGACATTTTCTTATATATAAGGCTTCATAAGGAGGCATTTAAATGCTCAATTTATATTTATTATTGTAAGCAAATTTTGCTAAGGCCAAATGTTTGTCCCAACTATCCTCAAACTCTATGATGCACACTCGAAGCATATCCTCAAAAATTTGTATCACTCTTTCTAACTGACTATCTATCTGAGGATCAAATGAGATGCTAAAATTTAACTTAGTACCTAAGGCCTCTTACAAGCTCGACCAAAATCTAGATGTAAACCTTGGGTCTCGATTAGAGACAATAGAGATAGGGATTCCATATAGCCTTACAATCTCATTAATGTATAATTTTGCTAACCTCTCAAGTGAATAATGCATCCTGATTGCTAAGAAGTGAGCAATCTTCATTAATCTATCCAGTATCACCCATATTAGATCATGATTCTTTTGAGTGCAAGGAAGTCCAGAAACAAAGTCAATTATTATTCTCTTTCATTTTCATTCTGGCATCGACAATTGTTGGAGTAGCCCAACTGGGACTTGATGATCTGTTTTTACTTATTGATAAACCAAACATTTTGAAATGTACTCTACAATTTCTTCCTTCATACCATTCTACCAATAGTATTCTTTAAGGGTCCGGTACATTTTCTTACCTCCAGGATACATGGAATATAATGAAGTGTGTGCTTCATTCAAGATTTCTCTTTTCAATATTTCATCATTAGGCACACATAACCTATTTTGATAAGATAAGACACCATCCTCTATAAACGAAAAATCATGTTTTTTCCATCTTGAACTTTTTTGGTCAGTTTCATTAGTTTCTCATCTAAATTTTGTGCTTCTCTAACCCATTCAAGGAATACGAGTTTAACTTGCAGTTGGGAAATAATCGGTTCATTTGAATCAAGTTCAATACAAACATTTATGTCTCTAAAGTGAAGAAGAAAAGGCAATGGACTCAAGGATAGACTTACAAAGGACTTGCGACTTAAGGCATCTACAACCATATTAGCTTTTTCTGGATGATAATCGATCGTGTAATACTAATCCTTAATAACCTCAAGCAATCTATGTTGCCTTAAGTTCAACTTTTTTTATGTACCCAGGTATTTTAAGCTTTTGTGATTAGTTTATATATAATATTTTTTTCCATATAGAAATGTCTCCATATCTTTAAGGCAAATTATAGCATCAAGTTTTATATCATGAGTAGGATAATTCATTTCATGTGGTTTTACTTTTCGAGAGTGATGTGCTGTCGAAATACAACACATTTGATGCCTAAAACAAGGGATTTTGTATGTTCTCAATGTGACTTTTTATGTTTTTTATGTGTTTTATGTTTGTATTTGTAGAAAATACAGGTTGGCTCAATCTTGGGAAAAAGTAGCAGATTTTGTTGAATTTGAGGACCTACGAGACCCACTATGAGACGTAGTCCAAATTACGAGTCATAGGAGATGACCGTAGTCATTAATAGTTTCCAAAATCAAAATCTAAAAAATTGAAGTTTAGCCATACGAGCCCGGGGTACGAGTTATAGACTAGACAATGACTAGTAGTATGGATCGTAGCAGTGAAATCCAAAATACCAAGTGCTAACTACAAAAGTCCGATTACGACTCATAGGTCATCCTACGAGTCGTACCTACGAGCCGTAACTGCTGTTGACCAAATTTTCTTATTTTTAAGGTACTTTTTGTAAATAATATAAATAGTATAAATTAGGATTTTTTGAAGGAGAATCACATTGTAGAGAATAGAATATCTTTTCTAGAGAGAATCTTTTAGGGTTTGAGCAGACACTTAGGGTGTCACTTTGAAGACCCAATTTGGGGATTGGAATCGCTTGTAATTTAACTATATTATTCAAGCTTGTGAATCCAAAAATCTAGGTGGTTTATTATTCTTCATTTTCTTTGGGTAATCTCTCAACTCTGTCTATTTTATTCATTATTTGTGATTTTTTCCTAAGCTATGAGTAGCTAAATCCTCACAACTTAGGGTTGTGGGAACCATTAGTGGCTAGCTTGAGATAATCCAAATTATTTGCATTTCTTTAGTTGGGTATTTGCATGTATTATCCATTTTCCTTTGGATTGCTTGTCATTTGGTGGTGGCCAATACTAAACCCCGCCTAGTGTCATGATCCCGACCAAGGTAACAATGAATGGGAAAAGGAAATAGGTGACAAGATTCGATTGATGTGTTCTTGTCTAATTAGCCAAACTCAACCAAGGAGAGGTTGACTGAGACAATAGGTAATGGTTAGTTGCCACACCATGGTTGCCTACCAAGTGCTATGGTGAAATTCGACCTTCACCTTTACCAAAGTGCTGGAAGAACCTAAGTTACCATCCTGTATGCAATATCATAATTGAGGTTATGTTATCTCATGTATTTTGATAAGTGAATCATGGGGAACATAATTCCTAAGTTGATCCTCAAATCGATTGTCTTTTCATAATTGTTAGTATAGTTTTTGTTGTTATTTCACTCCATTTTGCAACCCCTCCATTTTAGAGAATATAGTTGATTGATATTTGAAATGATCGTTGGTAAGTCAACTTGGTCAAACCCTGCATTTTCTGTAGATTCGACCCTTGCCTTTGGTTAGGTTTATACTTGATAGCAACCACTTTACTGTTAGAGCGTGAACATCATAGTGGCATAAGAATAACTTTCCTTTCCTACATCAGAACACACACTAGACCATGATGAGAAGCATCACCATATACCACATACTCCTTCCCCTCTATTGGTAGAGTGAGTGCAGGAGCTTATATCAACAAGGGCTTAAGAGTTTCAAAGCGCTCTTAACATTTGTCATTCCAAATAAACTTTCTTCTTTCTTCGAGAATTTGGTCAAAGGGGAGGCTATAATGGAGAAACCTTTCACAAACCTCTTATAGTATCCGGCTAAGCCCAAGAAGCTTTTTACTTCGGTTGGACTTTTAGGAGGTTTTCATTCAACAATTTCTTGAATTTTACTAGAATTCATCTTTCACCTTTGGCTAACACGACATGTCCCAGAAAAGTCACTTCATTTAGCCAAAATTCCCACTTGGAAAGTTTAGCATAAAGTTCTTTCTCTTTCAAAATTTCAAAACAGTTCGGAGGTGCTAATCATGATCTTCACTATCCTTAGAGAATATACTAAATTATCATCACTACCACAAATTGATCCATATAGGGATTAAATATTCGATTAATTAGATCCATGAACATCATGGGAGTATTAGTCAATCCGAATGGCATCACCAAAAATTCATAATGACCATACTGAGTTCTAAAAGATGTTTTAGGAATATCTTTCTCCCTCTAATGCACAGTGGATGATAACTAGACCTGAAATCGATCTTTGAGAATAAATTAACACTGCTTAATTGATCAAATAAATCATCACTCCTTGACGGTGGATATCTATTCTTGACCATTATTTTGTTTAGTTATCTATAATCAATATACAATCTAAGAGTTCCATCCTTCTTATTTACAAATAAAACAGGGGCTCCCCATGGAGAAACACTGGAACAGATAAAACCCTTCTAGAGGAGTTCTTGTAACTGAGCTTTCAACTCCTTTAGTTCTGCTGGAGCCATTCGATACAGAGTAGTAGAAATAGAAGTAGACCCAGGAATAAGCTCGATTGGAAACTCGACTTTCCTTTTAGGGGTAACCCAGGAAGATTTTCTGGGAAGACATCTGAAAAACTACACCAGTAGGTATATATCTAAGACCAGGGCTCTCCAAGTGTGTATCAACTATGTGAGCAAGATACGCATCATAGCCTTGCCAAATCATATCTCTTGTAGAGGCCGCAAAAATAATACTAGGCGTCAATGATCTTTCATCTTATACAATGATACGAGAAAAGCAAGGTCCTTAAGAGGCACATGCTTTGATCTACAATCCACTACTGCATGATATTTATAAAGCCAATCCATCCCAATAAAAACATCAAAATCATGGAATGATAGTTCAATCAAATCAGCCAAGAAGACTAAGTCTTTGATCATGAAGGGACAAGCTCGATAAATTCGATTACAAATAACTTGGTAGCTAAAGGGACTTTCAACTAGCACATTATGGTAAAGCCTCACAGGTTTCATATTTTCAGGTAGAAGGAGGGATGAACAACTATAAGAATATGTAGAACTAGGATCGAACCATGTAAACACACATGAGCCAAATATGTGAAATTTACCAACAACCACGTCCAAGCCATCTTGATCACCCCTTTCTTTCATAGCATAAGCTCTTATAGTAGCCCTTAGCCCACTAGGTTGATTCACTCCACTTGCTCCTGATGATGTTCACGCTTCAATAAGAAAGCGGTCGCTGTCAGCAATTCACCTAACCAAATGTTAGGATCGAATCCACAGGTTATACTGGGCTTGACTACGAGAATTCACTATCAGTAATTTCAAGTATCTATAACTAAAATCTCTAAAGGGGGGTTTGTAATTCAAGAACAAAGTAAAATAAATACTAATCTACGAAGCGGGAAAATGCTCAAGTTTAGGGACAACTTGGTAATTGTGTTCCCCATGGTTCATTGACTCGATTAACCTAGATAACATAACTACAACTAGAGACTCGCATGCAGGATGATAACTTAGATTCTTCTGGCCCTCTTGTGAAGGTGAAGGTCGAATTTCACCATGACACTTGGTCGGCAACCATGGCGTGCCAACTAACCTTTACCTATTATCCCAGTGAACTTCCCCTTGGTCAGGTTTGGTTGATTAGATGAGAACAGATCAATCGAATCCTGTAATTCATTTCTCTTTACCTATTCGTCAGTACCTTGGTTGGGATCGTGATAGTAGGCGGGGGCTGGTGTTGGCCACCACCAAACAACAATCATAACGAAGAGAAATAGCCAATACATGCTAAACCCCAATCATAGAAATGCACTAACCTAGGTCATCTCAAGTCAAATACCCATGGTTCCTACAACCCCAAGTTGAGGGTGCTTAGCTACTCATGGCTAAGCCAAAACCAACAAAAATGCAAATATAATACATGATTGAGAATTTTACCCAAAGCAATGAAGATTCGCATAACCTAGATAACATAACTACAATTAGAGATTCGCATGCAGGAAGCTAATTTAGATTCTTCCAGCCCTCTTGTGAAGGTAAAGGTCGAATTTCACTATGACACTTGGTCGGCAACTATGGCGTGCCAACTAACCATTACCTATTATCCCAGTGAATCTCCCTTTGGTCAGGTTTGGTTGATTAGATGAGAACACATCTATCGAATACTGTCATCCATTTCTCTTTACGTATTCATCACTACCTTTGTTGGGATCATGACAGTAGGCGGGGTTTGGTGTTGGCTAACACCAAACAACAATCATAACGAAGAGAAATAGACAATATATGCTAAACCCAAATCATAGAAATGCATTACCAGAGGTCATTTCAAGTCAAATACCCATGGTTCTCACAATCCAAGTTACTCATGACTAAGGCAAAACTAACAATAATGCAAATATAATACATGATTGAGAATTTTACCCAAAGCAATGAAGATTGAAGACACCACAAATTGCAAACCACAAGCTTTATAGATTGATAATAAGCACAAAACAAGATTTGCAATCCCCAAAATTAGGTTTTCTAGGAGAAAATGATAATCTGAGCTAAAACCCTAAATGTTTCCTTGAGAGTATATTTAAAGATGATATTGTCTTCTCAATTTTTGAATCTTTCTAGTAAAATCTTAACTTAAAGTATTTATAGGTTTTACAAAATAACCCTAAAAATTACATAGAAAAGACAGCTGGTACGCCTCACAGGTATGACTAGGGTGACTTACGAGTCGTAATCGGGGTCTCTTATCAGGTTCTTGGTATCTTGGACTTAACTAGTACGATCCATTGGTACGAGTCGTAGCTTGGTATGACTCATATGCTCCTCTTGTAGTTTAGGCCTTCAGTTGTTGATCCAAAGTTTTGGCTCTCTGATTCCAGCTATGAGTACACCTATACAAGTCGCAGGTCTAGGGTGGCCTCGTAGGGTTGGCCTCCACTTAGCAGATTTCTGATCTTTTGGTCTTTGTTTCTTGCTACGGTAGTACCTTATGACTCGTAGCTTGGGCTATGACTTGTAGGTGAATTCGTATATCCTATGCTTCAGCAAAATCTGCAATTTTTCTCAAAAATCGTACTAACCTAACTTTTCTGCAAGAACAACACAAAAACACACAAAAACAATGAAAAGTCACATTAAGAATTCACAAGATCCCTTGTTTTAGGCATCAAATGTCTTGTATTTTGACAGCACATCAACACCCTCAACTTAGAATTATTGCTTTTCCTCAAGCGACGACTCAATCTATGCAGACAATGAAAAATACATAGCAACTATATCAATGGCATATACATCTTTCACTCTAATACGTGTACCCAACTATCATTTTCAAAACCAGATTGTAAAGCTACTAAGCATAATAGAAACATGATGATGAAGCTGGTAACCCAACTATGATAAACTAAGGAGCATCAACCATCCACAATCATTGGTGTAGCCATATGCTAATCAAGCAGTGCAAATGCCCTCACAGAAAAGAAGTCCCTCTTACTCACTCAAGAAGCATTTAGAATTCAGGGACTGAGGAAGCATTCTCACTCTCACAATTGATATTCATGCACAATGACTAACATCATAGGCTTGCCTCTATACTCATATTCTGGCTTGATGACAAAGTGGATTTGGATCACTTTAGGACTTAGGGCTTATAACATAGGTTCAGGGGGCTTTGGTAAGGCATTTTAGGCAAGTAGTGACTAAAATCTATCCTTGAACCACGTTTACCAACACTTTTGCTTTCATAACCCAACCCTTTTCGTTAAATCCACCCTTATTCTCCTGTTTCAAACTTTTCTTGAGTATTTTCTTTCTCTTTTCTGTGCCTTATTTCTAAACTCATTTTTGCTAATCTTTATCAACTCAAGGTACCTTTCCTTTCTTTTTCTTTACTTGGTTCATGATTTTTCATTTCTTTCTTTATTTCCTAACTAACCACCTCATTATTATTACTTTACCACAATAAAGGCCATGCTCAACTTAGGCTTTTAGCCTGAGGTGAAGTACACAATATCTATTCCCCAAACTAGGGCTACAATTTGTAGCCACCATCAACTTAGGCTTTTAGAGTCAATTAAGGTTCACATGTTCAAGGATAGACCAGGGCCAATATCAAGGTATTTCATCAAACAAGGTTAAGCTAGTAAGGTGTCAAGAAAGAATGAGTACATGACAAGTTCAAAAATTTGGAATAAGGGATTCACTTACTCATTTGGTAGGTCATTAAGGCTAAAAGTGGGTTCACTCAAAGAACAAAGGCCTAAGATCTTTTCCAAATCAACCACATCACCAAACCAATTTTAGAGTAACAAGGCAAGTCTGAGTCCATACATGACGCATGAATGCAGCAAAATAAGCTCATAACACACATGACATTGCACTCACAATTATGTATGGACTCATAAGTCATGCTTTAAGCCTCATCTTATCTTCACACTATAAGAACAAAAACATTGCAGATACTTAAAATGAATGAATGCATCAATAATCACAATCTCAAAAATTTTATATACATAGGATAACAGTACTATAAATTTACACATTATCTACACTACCTAAACATGCCGGTTCAATAGAAAATTAAATATCCACAAGAAAAAGAACCACGACAAGAAAACCTTGGGATCAAAAATGGGGAAAGTTATGGACTTGAGGCTACTCAGACTTCACCTTAATCCATAACTTCCCACACTCCACCAAAATAGAATACTTTGTCCTCAAAGTAAAGACAAGAATGAAAACCAAACACGATATATATATATATATATAGACATATATTAAAAACCAAAAACTAACATCTAAAATATAAGTAAAAACAACATTCAACATAAAAATATTTAAACAAACCCAAAAACCGACATAATAAAAACATTGTCTAACAACAGACAATGTTTTGTCTCCATAATGACAAAATAAAAACTGGGGTAAAAGGAGTCAAATATCATGGTTCATCAAGCACTGGTCTCTGGCTGGTCAGCAGGGTCCTGGGTTACCATCTCCTCCTCAGCAATCTTGGTCGCATCTGTATGTGAACTATCCTCTCCATGTGAATGCTGCTGCTCCCTATCTCTTTGTGTGGTAGCCAATAGGATCAACTCCTGCACCACCTCCTCTAGTATCGAATCTTCCACCTGGGCTGTTGGATCATCAGGTCTAAGCCTCTTCTGGCTCAACTCTGGATCATCCATCTTGAGGGGCCTCTTCCCATGAGAGTGCAGACAGTTAGCTAGCCAGTCAAATACCTCGTCACCCGCCGATGCTATCTCTGGGACTGCAATAGGGGCTGCTAACATCTGTAATAAATTAGCCTTAAGCTTGACCGACTCCTTGGTTACCACGCTCATCTCAGCAAGCCTATCGCCCTCAAGTCTCCATTGGACTCTCTCCTCGAAAGCATCTACTTGAGCATCCACTGCTCAAACTCTCTCATCTACCAATGCATGGGTGAATGCCTTCATCCTCTCCTCCGAGTCCCTCATGGTCTGGCTAACCCAAGGACTGACCTGTGCTGCTAAAGCTTGAAGCCTGGACTCCACCATAGCCACCCTGCATAATAGTGCCTGAAAAGCAACAACTCATATAATAGAATCAACCTGCAATGTAGATACTGCTGGTGCTGGCGTACTGGAGGATGGTGTTGACTCGATCTCAACAGCTAGTGTGGGCTCTGCAGCAGCTTAAGTACTGCCGGTAATAGTTGGAGATGTATCTTGAGTCTGAGGCTCTACTGAGAATGGCTTTGGAATTGCTAGAGGAGCTGCTCGTCGTAAGACTATCGGGTTCTCACTAGCCTTAATTAGGCTGGGACCTATCGTATGTGTGGCCTATATATGTTGGTACCGATGGGGGTCGATAGGAACACTCGCTGTACTGCACAAATGATGAATCAAAATAAGAAATGGTAGTGAGGTCTTCGTCCGGACGATTGACTCGTGGATCTGCTGCGAGATGATCTGGGCCCAGTCTATCTCATAATCAGCTAGAATTCTAGCTAATAACACAGCCTGCTCCAAGGTAATCACATTATCCATGAAATAGGCCTGACACGCCAATGGATAATGGACTACCAAAACTTGGCCCGGAAGGAGAGATAGGCTTTTATTATCGGATCTGCGTGGTTTGTGACCCATGTCGACTCGAATCCCACCTCACAAATCTGGCTGGCAATCCACTAAAAAAGCTCTATCCTGGCCCCAATGTCCTTCCCAGTCATGGTCTCCTCATCTTATCCATGCGCCCATCATACTTTATGGTAGATTGAGGCACTCTATAAGTGGGCGCAAACTGGATCCGTCAAATAATCGCCTCTAAAATAGGAACTCCCCTACCCCGGACTGGCACTACTCATAACCACGACTGCACAATCGGCTTCTTGTTCTTCGATAACCATCGACAGATGTAGCTAGATACACTGCATAAAACTCACGGATTACATAAGGGGCATACTTGCCCAGTTGCTGTGTGGTCCATCGCGGTCCATGTCTGTCTATCTCCGCATCTAATTCGAGCACCTTATCTAACCTTGAGTCATTCAGTCTAGACTCCTCATAAACTTGCCACACCGGCTTGGCCTGTCCCTTGGGCTGTAACCCTTGGTCATATATCTTCTTGATCCCTGGGACACACCATCTATGGTCGGCTTGGGGCTGTGATTGGACTTCTTTCTATTGGGTTTGGGAGGTGCTCTCAGATTCTAACTTTGACCCTGAGTGTGTGGGGGCCATTTGTGGCAGGCTGCTCTCAGACCCATCTCCATTACCTTGCTATTCCTCCTCTTTAGACTTGGAGGAAATGCTGACTTCCATCGGTGTCTGAGCTGTGCGTCCCCGAGTCTGAGGTATATTAGCCTCGGGGTCTATTCTGACCCTGTGAACTTCTAGAGACCCCTCAGATCTCTTAGCCTTAGAAGATTCATCCACCAATCTCTGTTGGAATGATTGGATAGTTCGTTTGTCTTTTGGAGGCATTATATCTGCAAACCAACCATATAACAACATGTGAGCTTCAATATGTTTGACTAATCAATGATCACAAAGAAAAGAACAAGAAACATAACCACTTAAACATAGAAACAAAACAAAACAGAAGAAAAGTCTCTAATACAATTGCATGTTTGCAGATATGAGTGCAGTTACGACTCGTAGGGTGTCCCATGAGTCGTATACCGGCCTCATAGTATCAAGATTTTTTACAAAAATTTAGTCTAAACTCAGATACAAGGGATAATTATGACTCGTAGGGGAGCCTACGAGTTGTAGTCTGGCCTCGTACCTATTTCCAGAGGCATTTTTTAAGAATTTAGTTGGGATTACGAGACCCTCACTACTAGTCGTAATGGGTATTATCAGTTGTATATGGGCCTCGTATGAGAAACATAAAGAAACACAGGTGACCCTAAGAGTCGTAGGAGGGCCTCGTAACTGAAAATAGAAGACACTAGTAGTGTCTAACACTTTCCCTCGAAAAGCTCCAACAAGACAAACAAACTTAGGAGTTGGCAATTAAAAGAGCAATACCATACATTTGACAAATAGATAGTCCCAAAATTACATTAAAAAGTTAAAGCAACCATTGTCCCTAAGAATCGAAGTCAGTTCCTCATTATGGCGGTCAAAACCAAATGCAATTTCATATCTAAACTCACACGTTTATGAACAAAACATTAATTTAAACCCTTTCAATCAAGTCTAATATGCTATGTCATATAAAACACACCCACACCTCCTAAATTCCAATTCTGAAGATAATCCTCACATTGCTCGGGCACAATTAAACACTACATTCTATGGACCAATAATTTTCCACTCAAAGATTTTGAACAAGGCTTGGTTCAAAGCAATACAGACCCTAGGTTTCATTTCTAGGTCTACACATCACCAACATGGGCATGAGTATTCATGGTTAAAACAAGTATACGATCATACCAAGAATGAACTCACTACGATAGTGCATTAAATTTAACCATGAAGCTTACCAATTGGTAGAAGAATTTAACCAAGGCAAAGGAGACCAAAAATCATGCCAAAACCCTTGAAAATAGTAACCTCACCAGAAAATGACGTGGGTAGTCGGGATATTTGTCAGAAAAGCGAATGGTGGAGAAGGATTGGGGAATTCCGTCGACCTTAGGGTTTTAAAAATGAAAGGATCAAATTTTATTTTGACCTTTTTTATAACCAAACTGGGTCACTTTTAAAAAGTTAAAGATCGGGGATACGAGACCCCGACTATGAGTCATGGATGTCCTACGAATCGTAAGTCCCGGTCTTGTAGTAGACCCAAAACTTGTAAAAATTAGAAATTACATGCCTGGGCAGAACCGTACTTACGACTCATAGAAGATCTTACGAATTGTAAGGTTGGCCCATAGTGTGTGTGCCAACTTCTGATACTCACTCTTTCCTTCTACGAGGCATGACCATGAGTCGTAGTGGTGACTATGACTCATAGGCCTGCTCGTAGAAGCTGCTCCATGTGCCATTTTCTCACTTCTTCAATTATTCAATTTCCACCTGCAAACCAAGTCTAAAAAACACATAATCTTCAAAACATTACAACTGTATCAATGTCTTATAACTTAAAACGAACAAACACTATACTACCTAAAATTTTAATAACCAAACACACTTAAAACAGACAAACAATTATCAAAAATGCTTGGATTGCCTCCCAAGAAGTGTCTTGTTTAACGTCATGGCTCGATTCTACTATCATGGATAATCAGACTTCTCCATGAGTTCCATTGCTACTCCTTCTATTCTTCCTTAGCTCATCTTGCACTGCCTCTAGTTTCTCAACAAGCTGCTCCATCCTATCTCCAGGCCTTTGCTTTGACATGGTTTGTTGTTCCACTTTGTAGTTACTCTTGAGAACATCAAACTTTATCTCCCGAACAATATCATCTTTCTAATTGACTTTGGTCAGGACTTATTCAAGCATATGCTCAATCCTTGTCAGCTTATCAGTGATGCAATGCTGGTGCGGTAACCTCGGCCAATATAGAACATTCTCACTTTTGGGTTTACTTGGGGCTTCCCACAATACCTTAGTGGATAGTCCGACTTGATCTTAAAAGGCTTGGAAGACTTGGGCAACTGCAGATAGCTTGTCCATATGCTCTGTGATCTCATTAAATAGTCGTCTTAGGAACACCCAACAGTCTCCTCCAAATAATGCATCAGCATGCCCTTGTAATGTCTTTTCCCAAGAACCCCCCTCAGTGTTTGAGTAAAATTTTGCAAGTAAGTTTGGGGGTATTTGGACTCTTATCCATAAAACAAGGCTCGCCTCTGCAATGTCTCTAACAAGTCGTTTGCAATATAGAACTTTTGTTCAGTCATGGTGCCAACCAACCTTTGAATAGGCTAAACAGCTAAAACAGAAAGTAAAAGTAAAATACAGGAGAGTTTAGAAACTAATACTAGAACTAACTAATAGTGAAATCAAGTCAAAACCTAGCAATATTCCATGACAACGGTGAAATAATTTTTGATGATGTTCACACTCCAATAAGAAAGTGGTCACTGTCAGCAATTAGCCTAACCAAAGGTTAGATCGAATCTACAGGGAATATAGGGCTTGACTACGAGAATTCACTATCAATCATTTTGAGTATCTATAACTAAAATATCTAAAAAGAGGGGGGGGTTGTAAATCAAGAACAAAATAAAATAAACACTATACTACAATGCGAGAAAATACTCAATTTTAGGGACCACTTGGGAATTGTGTTCCTCATGATTCGTTGACTTGATTAACCTAGATAACATAACTACAATTAGAGATTCACATGCAGGAAGCTAATTTAGATTCTTCTAGCCCTCTTGTGAAGGTAAAGGTCAAATTTCACTATGACACTTGGTCGGCAACTATGGAGTGCCAACTAACCGTTACCTATTATCCCAGTGAATCTCCCCTTGGTCAGGTTTGGTTGATTAGATGAGAACACATCTATCGAATACTGTCATCCATTTCTCTTTACCTATTCATCACTATCTTTGTTGGGATCATGATAGTAGGCGGGGTTTGGTGTTGGCTAACACCAAACAACAATCATAACGAAGAGAAATAGACAATATATGCTAAACCCA
>JAABOM020016499.1:0-18948 GCA_011800125.2 Solanum clarkiae | reverse complement strand
GCTACATTTGATATTCTCTTAAACTATCAAACTTATATCCCTTGGATGCTCTCAAATTCCAAGACCCTTATGATTAAAATATAAAATATCACTTTAATAGATAGACTTTATCTAATATCATTATACAAAAAGTTAGATTATCCTATCTCCAGCTCAAATCCTTTGGCTAACTTCACCAAGTCCTCACCATTAAAGTCTTAACTCTATTTTGCTTTCCCAAGCCAAATTAGTGTCACATAGTTCAACCAATGTTTGTAACCACTAGTTTTACATGAAAACTTCAAGACAATAATATATTTATGAATAACAACCAATTTTAGTAATAATTAATCAATACCTATTATGTTTCATACACACCACTAGCTAAAGATTTAACTGCTTATAATAGAAGAAATAGAAATAGTATCATATAGGAAATATTTATCTCAAGCTAAATTAAGTAACAAAATCTGAAATTCAAGCTTAGAATGATGCAACATTGAGTTTTTTTTCCCGTATAAGAAAGCAAGGTTCTTGGATAATTTCTATCAAAGTGTCACTCTAAACATTTCTTCTCTCTAAAACTATTTCCAATTGGAAAGAAGATAAAGGTACTTGTTCTATCCTTGTAACCTTCCAAAAGAAGTAATTTATTCCATAAGTACATTTTTGCATTTCATCTTTCATTCTTCGACTTGAACTAGATAGATGAAACGTTGATCTTAGATTGTGCAGTGCCCATTGGATTGTCACTTTAACTTTCTATTATCTCAAAAATACCTATGTTAGAATTGACCAAGTGCCAACCAAAAATTGTACCATGCCAATAATTAATTGGTTCTTACACAGTTTTCTCTAGTCAAGACGACGTTTAGCTAGCAAGAACCCAACAAAATCTGGTAGGATTAAAAAGGTCAAATTATCTTCCTAAGGAAATTCTAATAGAAGATTGCTACTAAGGTTCCCTTACCGAACCGAACCACAATGCCCCATTCAGTGCTAAGTAAAGTCCTACAAAATACTTATAGCATAATCATATGCATAGATATATAAGAACTTTGAAACCTAACTTTAACATCATAGAAGTAGCTCATCAACTTAGGAATCCACTCAATTGAGAATTTTCCTTTCACGCGAAGATCCTTCTTTAGTAAGAATTATCTTTTCACCATCTTAATAACATCATAAAAGGGCTTCATGGAATACACATAACTTTCATATCATTCATAATACTTTAATAACATACTTGAAGGGCCTTATAATTCACAATATACTTCATCCTGAAACTCACTTAAAACTTAGTGGTGGTTCATGTAAATAAACTTTAAAACATATGATTCCAGAGTATTATGCATTGACATAAGTAAATCTCATCAATTAAAAGCCCTCTCAAAAGGTCCACTTTATCACACAAAACCCTAGGTAGGAAAATCATGAAATTTATCTCAATAGATGATTAACTTAACATACTCATATAATAAAAAATACTTCATATTTTCATCACTTAAAAAGAACTCATGAAAAAACATAAATTCCATTATTTAAAGAAAAGGTAAAATAGAAGAGTATTGGACTTCATCAGTGAAAGAAATCCATAAATCAAACCTACATACCCGATGGAGAAGCCTAAGAAAAGATTTGGAGCTTGAAGGAGGAGGCTTGATAAAACCCCAGCTTTCTTCTTCTTGTCTACGTTTGAACTTTTCTTGACTTAGGAAGTTAAGAGAATTTGGAGAGGGGAGTGAATGGGATTGAGAATTAGGGTTGGATACTCATATGGGTAGATTTAGAGTCCAAAATAATATTGTATTGGATTTAGGATGCGAAAAATTGATGAAAATATTCTTCATTAAAACTATAACTCAAACGACGAACTCCATTCATGTGTCATACATAGGACCATGAATTGTAAACACAGGGCTTCATCTTGGTTACTTTTGTGAACTTCTGAAACTGGCTCTGTAATGACCCCAAAAAGTGCCTAAAACATGCCTCGAAAATGTCTGAAACCTTGTTTTTCATATATCTAAAAATTCACTGATTATTTAGAAAATCAGACTTCATATTCTTGTTCAGGGGGTGCAAATTAGGGTGACAAGAGTCTAACCTCAAATTTAAAATTAAAAAATTTCACTTAGTGCGATTTCCAGAGAGCCTCCGCATCCTCTCCGCGATGCGGAGATGTGTATTTTCTGCACAGTTTTTCTTAGTCCGTTCAAATTTTTTTAAGTGTCATGCCTAAGTTTTCCCAAATGTGATTTTACCTATACTTAGCCAAATTTCACCCTCATGTCCCCCAAAATATTTTCCAACACTCACTCAAACACTTAGCCATATTTTCACTCCCAAATTCAAGACCCAAAACCCTCATCCAAAGCTAAGGATTCTCTTCAAGCTTCAAGCCTCCATCTTCAACCTTCACCAAGAACTTCTCCAAAGCTAAGGTATGTGGTTTTGAACCATTGGTTCCTTCCACCCATAGTTCCTAAACCCTCTTTTACTTAATAATGCATGATTTAAAGTCGATTTTACATGTGAGTCTTGTATATTGAGAATTTACTGTACAGTGATTTTAGTTCATGAATGTATAGTTGTTTTAGCATGATTTGAGATCTAAATCTTATATCAGATGCTGGATTTGATGTGGGGTTTTGATGTGAATGTCTTGGGGATGTTGCAAAGTATTGATTGATGGTCTTACAATAGATTTTCTTGCATGATTTCATCTCTAAATTGCATGGTCTTTCACCCCCATTACATACCCGCAAGGTATTTGATAAAATGTCTGGTTATGGTTTCTTTAGAAAATGAAGGCCCAAAGCATGAGATATGATCTGAATAATGTTGTGGTGATGAAAAGATCTTATATATGTGATATGATTGACTTTATAATGATAAATAGCTTATGCATATGATGAACTCTATATAAAGTGTTGCATTAGAGCATGCCCGATCCGGGGGACAAGAGCCCGGGTAACCAAGGGAAGGATTCGTACTTCTCCACCTAGTGATAGGGCAGGATCATCACTTACCGACATAGGGGTTTATACTCATTAACTGATATGGGGGTTCATACTTAATCACCTAGGTGATGGGTCGGCATTATCACTAACCTAGATGAGGGTTCGTACTCATCCACCTAAGTGATGGGGAGGCATCATCACTAACCCCAAGGGGCTTATACCTTGGAAATCTAGCTTGGTCTCTTCTACACATATGATATTCTATATGAGCATGGATTACTTAAGCATGTTTTATTTATGCATTGATCATACATGTCATCTTGCTATATTATGTCTATTGTCTATTGTTATACATATTGATCATGAAGCTTATCTCTTGTCGCATTGCATCCCACATACTTAGTACATTCAAACGTACTAATGCATAATCTTGATACATGATATCACCGTGTAGGAACCGGTGCGCAGGTTGATCATTCTCCTCCTCCTCGTGGCTAGATGGTACTATTCCAAGCTTATTGGTGAGTCCTCTATTTTGGGGACTTTGGTTTATGTTTTCCTCTTATCTATGTACTGAGACACTATCTTATGTTCTATTTGACTATGACGGTGAGCCCGATTACTTTGTCTTGACTCCCGCTCTATCTATGTATGTAAAGGTGTTTTTTGGACAAGTTATGTATTTATGATGAGCTATGATTCCATATCTTTTGATGTTGATATGCTACAAAGCTTTCCCTTAGACCTATTATATTCTACATGTGTTTTATATGCTTTCGCAACCAAGGATGTGTAATGACAAGTTAAGAGGCTTGTTTGGGGTTCCTTCGGGTTCCTTCGGGTTCCCTATTCGTCGTGTCACGTCTAGGCCCTAGGCTTGGGTCATGACAAACTTGGTATTAGAGCACTAGGTTGTTAGATCCTCAGAGTCTAACACACCGCATCGATTAGAGTCCTATTCATGGTTGTGAAGCGCGCCATGAATATGAATAGGAGGTTATGAGGCGTTTTAGGAAATGTTTACCTTCTCATGTTCTAAGTCATGCTATAGAGTTGTGATAAGTTTTTTTCCCTCTAACTATTGTTCTTTGCTATGTTATATCATGCCAAACACTAGAAAAAGACATGCCCAAACTCCCAAGGAGCAACCTACTAATGGTGAGCTCCAGGATGATCTTACTATGTTCGCCCATGAGTGGCCATCCAAGTTCAACAAGGGGCCCAAGCCCCTCATGCTAATACCCTGGGAGCTAGGGTAAGATACTTCATAAGGATGAATCCTCCAATATTCTATGGGTCAAAGGTAGATGAAGATCCTCAAGAGTTTATCGATAAGGTGAACAAAATCTTATCTATCGTGGGAGTTAGACCAAATGAGAAGGCAAAGTTGGCAGTGTACCAACTCAAGGGGGTAGCCCAAATTTTGTATGATCAATGTAATGGTGAGAAATGCAATGGCTATGTGGTTCTTTGGGAGGAATTCAAATTGGCCTTCCTTAATCAGTTCTTCTATCTTGAGCTTAGGAAAGCAAAGTTGGTTGAATTTATGAACTTGAAACAAGGTAGTATGAGTGCGAGGGATTCTTCCCTTAAATTTAATCAACTTTCAAAGTATGTTCCTCACTTGGTAGCCGACTCTAGGTCAAGGATGAATAAGTTTGTTATGGGGGTTTACGACTTGGTAAGTGAAGAATGTCGGTCCGCCTTGCTTATTGGTGACATGGACTTGCCTCGATTGATGACATATGTTGAGCAAATGGAAGAAAATAAGTTGAGAAAAAGGAGGGGCCATGAGGCCAAGAGGGACTGTTTTGAGGGAAAGTTCCATAAGGGTGTTAGACTTCCACAAGGCCAAAGACCTCCTCATGCTACAAATATGGAGTTTGTCAATGACTTCCCTAGACTGAAGGTAATGGTGGGGTGGCTCCTATTGATGTGTGTCCCAGATGTGGGAAGAGTCATAATGGCCTGTGTTTAAAGGGTACTAGTGCATGTTATGGTTGTGGGGAGCTTGGTCATAAAAAAGTAGATTATCCAAGAAACTGTGGCAAGGTTCGGGGTGCAAATACGATCCCATTAGATAGAGGTGGTCCTCAAGGTGGTGCCCCAAGGTACAACCGATTTTATGCTCTACATGGGAGGCAAGAGGTTGGTGAGGTCCCTGATGTTGTTATCGGTATGTTGAAAATTTTTTATCTTGATGTATATGCTTTGATTGATCCAGGTGCCACCCTTTCCTTTGTTACCCCCCTTTGTTGCTAAGAAGTTCCATGTTGAGTCAGAGTTGTTACATGAGTCATGATGAGCTATCAAAATACAGCACATTTGGTGCCTGAAACAAGGGATTTTGTGAGTTCTTAAAGTGTTTTTTAGTGTTTTAATGTGTTTTTGTGTTAATTTTGCAGAAAAGTTAGGTTGGCATGATCTTGAAGAAAAGTTGTAGATTTTGCTGAAGCATAGGCCTACAGGTCGTAGTGCACCCTACAAGTCATAAGGCGATATCGTATTAAGAATCAGAGACCAAAATTTAGAAATTTGCTAAGTGGAGGTCACCCCTACGAGGCCATCATACGAGTCGTAAGTCACACTAGGACTCGTATAGATAGACTCGTAGCTAGAATCAGAGAGCTAAGATATTGGACCAAAAACTGAAGACCAACACTACGACACCAACATAAAAGTCATAGCTCAAGCAACGACTCGTACCTATAGGTCGTACCAGTTTAGTCCAATATGCCAAAAACTTGATAAGAGACCCCGACTATGACTCGTAGGGCATCCTATGGGTCGTACCTACGTAACTTATCAGCTATCAGCTGTCTTTTCTGTGTAAATTCTAGGGTTGTTTTGTAAATACTATATATAGTTTAAGTTAGGTTTTTAGAAGGGGACCGACCAGAAGACATTTGAGAAATACATTTAGAAGTTTTCCATAGCTTTCTAGAGTAGTTTATTATTCTCTCTTGGAAAACCCATTTTTGGGAGATTGCAATCTTGCCTTGTACTCATTGTTGATCAATCAAGCTTGTGGGTTTGCAAGTTGTGGTCCCTATTTTCTTCATTGGTATTGGTAAAGCACTCAACTATGTCTATTATTTGCATTCTTGTGTGTTTTTCCTTAGCCATGAGTAGCTAAGCACCCATAACTTGGGGTTGTGGGAACCATGGATAGTTGACCTTGAGATGAGTTAGGTTTCTTCCATTTTAATGATTGGAGTTTTGCATATATTATCTATTTCCCTTCATTATTATTATCATTTGGTGGTGGCCAACACCAAACTACGCCTACTATCACGATCCCGACCAAAGTAGTGATGAATAGGAAAGGGAAGTAGATGACAGAATTCGATTGATGTGTTCTTATCTAATCAATTGAGCCTGACCAAGGGGAGGTTGACTGGTACAATAGGTAACAGTTAGTTGGCACGCCATGGTTGTCGACCAAGCGCATGGTGAAATTCGACCTTCACCTTCACAAGAGGGATGGAAGAACCTAAGTTATCGTCCTGCATGTAAATCACCAATTGTAGTTATATTTTCTAGGGTAATCAAGTCAACGAACAATGGGGAACACAATTCCCAAGTTGTCCCTAAAATTGAGTCTTTCCTCGTGTTATAGTTAGTGGTAGTTTTATTTTGATTTTGAAATTTAAACCCCCCCATTTAGAGATTGTAGTCATAAATTCTAGAAATGATTAGTGGTGAAATCTTGTAATCAAGCCCTACATTCCCTGTGGATTCGATCCTAACCTTGGTTAGGTTAATTGCTGACAACGATCATTTTCTTATTGGAGCGTGAACATCATCAAATCATATGAAGTGTCTACTCTTATTGGTGTATCTATTGTTGCTAGGAGGGTGTATAGAAATTGTCCAGTTCGCATCTTGCATAAAGTCATACCTTGTGATCATGTTGAATTAGATATGGTTGATTTTGATGTTATTCTTGGGATGGATTAGTTTCATGCCTACTATGCTTCTATTGATTGTAGAACCCATAGGGTCAAGTTTCAATTCCCAAATGAACCCATCCTTGAATAGGAAAGTCATGATGTGGTAGTAAGGGATAGGTTCATCTCATGCATTAAAGCCCATAGGTTGATTTACAAGGGGTGTTTGTATCATCTTGTGAGGGTTAAAGATGTGAAGTCCAAAGTCCTTTCCATTGAGTCAGTCCCAGTTGTAAATGAGTTTCTTGATGTCTTTCTAAATGACGTTCCCTGTGTCCTTCCCAAAAGGGAAATAGATTTTGGCATAGATCTCCTTCCCGACACTTAACCTATCTCCAATTCCCCCTTACCATATGTCCCCGACGGAGTTGAAGGAGTTAAAGTTACAATTGAAAGATTTGTTGGAAAAGGGGTTTATTAGACCTAGCCAATCACCTTGGGGTGCACCGATATTGTTTGTAAAGAAGAAATATGGGTCACTCAGAATGTGCATTGACTACCAGCAACTCAATAGGGCCACTATAAAGAACAGGTATCCCCTTCTAAGAATTGATGACTTGTTTGACTAATTGTAAAGGGCTAGCTTTTTCTCTAAGATCGATCTTTGGTACGGTTACCATCAAGTGAGGGTGAGGGAGTGTGATATTCCCAAGATGATCTTTTGGACTAGATATGGGCGCTATGAATTTGTGGTGATGTCCTTTGGATTGACTAATATACTAGCCATCTTCATGGACCTAATGAATAGGGTCTTCAAGCCCTACCTTGATTCCTTTATTGTGGTTTTCATTGATGATATTTTATTCTATTCACATAGTAGGGAAGAGTATATGGGCCATTTGAGGGTTTTGTTGTAAAGATTGAGGGAGGAGAGATTATATGCTAAGTATGAAAAGTGTGAATTTTGGTTGAAGGAGGTTGCATTCTTGGGTCATATGGTGTCGGGGAATGGTATAAAAGTGATCCTAAGAAAACCAATGTGATTAGAAATTGTTCTAGACCATTGACCCATCGGATATTAGGAGTTTCTTAGGCCTTGCGGGTTACTATTAAAGGTTTGTGGATGGATTCTCCTCCATTTCTTCCTCTATGACAAAATTGACTCAAAAGAAGGTGAAGTTTGTATAGATCGATGAATGTGAGAAAAGCTTCCAAACATTGAAAGATAGACTTGTGTCCGCTCCTATATTGTCACTACCAGATGAGCTTGAGGGTTTTGTTGTGTATTGTGATGCATCTAGAGTTGGTTTGGTTTGTGTGCTGATGCAACATGGTAAGGTCATAGCCTATGATTCTAGGCAACTCAAGGTGCATGAAAATAACTACCCTACCTATGATCATAAATTAGCCACCGTGGTGCTTACATTAAAGATTTGGCTACATTATTTTTATGGGGTGCATGTTGATGTCTTCACCTATCATAAGAGCCTTCAATATGTCTTCACACAAAAAGATCAAAACTTGAGACAAATAAAGTGTCTAGAACTCCTTAAGGACTATGACATGAGAGTGCGTTACCGTTCGGGTAAGGCAAATGTTGTGGCGGATGCTTTGAGTCAGGTATCCATAGGTAGCATAGCTCATGTGGGTGGTAGTGAAAGGGAGATGGCTAGGGAGATGCATAGTTTGCTAGATTGGGGGTGAATTGGAAGATGTGGGTAATAGTGGTGTTGTGGTTGATGGTTCTAAATCTTCTTTGGTTGATGAGGTGATAGCAAAACACGATCTAGACTCCTCCTTGCTTGAATTGAAGGCCTTGGTGAAAGAGAGCAAAATAGAGGTTTTCTCACAAGGGGGAGATGGGGCCCTTAGATACCAAGGTAGGTTATGTGTGCCATGTATTGATGGTTTGAGGGAGAAAATTCTTGATAAAGCCCATAATTCCTCTTTTTCCATCCACCCTGGTTCCACCAAAATGTAAACAGACTTGAGGGATGTGTATTAGTGGGGAGGCATGAAGAGGGACATTGCCAAATTTGTTTCTGATTACCATAATTACAAACAAGTCAAAGCCAAACATCAAAGGTTGGGTGGCCAAACCCAAGACATAGAGATTCCTACTTGGAAGTGGGAGGTAGTTAATATGGATTTTGTGATTGGGTTGCCCAAGACTAGAAAAGGTTTTGATTCAATATGGGTGGTGGTTGATAGGATGACGAAATTGGCTCACTTTCTACCGGTCAAGACTACATATGGGGATGAAGAGTATGCAAGGTTGTACATCCATGAGTTAGTTAGGTTACATGGGGTTTCTTTATCCATCATATCTGATCAGGGTGCACAATTCACTTCACACTTTTGGAGGTCTTTTCAAAAGGGTCTTGGTACAAAAGCTCATCTTAGTACGGCCTTCCACCCTCAAATGGATGGCCAAGCCGAAAGGATAATTCAAACATTTGAGGATATGATTAGGGCATGTGTCTAGGAGCTTAAAGGTAGTTTGGATGACCATCTTCCATTGATTGAGTTTACCTACAACAATAGCTATAACTTTATCATTGGTATGGCTCCTTTTGAGGCTCTTTATGAGAGACGTTGTAGATCACCAGTTGATTGATTTGAGGTTGGAGAGGTAGCCTCATTTTGGCTAGATCTGGTTGTGGAGGCTTTTGAGAAGGTTAAGATGATTAGGGAAAGGTTGAGGATAGCCAAAAGTCATCAAAAATCCTATATCGATGTAAGAAGGAAAGACCTAGAATTCCAAGTGGGTGATTGGGTCTATTTGAAGGTTTCTCCAATGAAACGTGTGGTCCATTTTGGTAAAAAGGGGAAGTTGAACCCAAGGTTTGTTTGTCCTTATGAGGTGATAGAGAGGGTTGACAAGGTAGCTTATGAGTTGAAGTTACCTAGTGAAATGAATTTGGTCCATCCGATGTTCCATGTTTCTATGTTGAGAAAGTGTGTTGGCAATCCTAATGCCATTGTACCTCTTGATGTTGTGGGTGTTGTTGAGGATAACTTGACTTATGAGGAGGTTCCGGTTCAGATCTTGGATAGGCAAGTAAAGAGATTGAGGAACAAAGAAGTGGCATCCATTAAGGTCCTTCTAAGGAATCAATAAGCCGAAAGTGCCACATGAGAGGCCGAAATAAACATGCAGAAGTGGTATCCTTATATTTTTCATTCCACTCAAGCCTAAGGTACTAATCCTAAGTCCCATATGTGATTTCATGTCTTACATTTCACATCTCATGCCATTCACATGCATTCATGTTTAAGTTAGTAAACTTATGATGATTTTACACTTATGTTGAGAATTTGAAAATGGTGTTTTACATGATATGTTGCATTCTTATTGGGGCTAATTTGTGCATGATTATGCTTGTCTTGTGCGTCTCTTTTACATTAGGGGACAAATGTTCCCAAGGGGGAGATATTGTAACGACCCCAAAAAAGGCCTAAAAACGTGCCACGAAAGTGCCCGGAATCTTATTTTCCATAACAACAACAACATACCCAGTGAAATCCCACAAGTGGGGTCTGGGAGGGTAGAATGTGCTCAAACCTTACCATTACCTCATAGAAGTAGAGAGGTTATTTCCTGGGGACCCTTATCTTAAAACCCATACGCAGAAAGAACTACATATGACAAAAAGGAAAGGGAAGGGAAGGGAACAGAGAGCGCGACTAATAATGAATAACACATGCTAGTATGTAAATATGATAAAACTAACATATAATATGATAGATAATGAGAACACATGATCAAAAAACACGTCCTCCACCTAACCCTACTATACCCCAAGGTCATGCATCCACCTAAACCCTACTAATTAGCCTGCTACCCTAATTCGCGACCTCGGTTTCTTTCTATCTTGTTTTCCATATATATAAAAATCCGTTGGTTAATTTGAAAATCTGAATTCATATTCTTGTTCGGGAGTCCAAAGGGTCTAACCTCGAATTTAAAGAAAAGGAATCGAATTATGAAATTTCACTTGGTGTGATTTCCAGAGAACCTCCGCGCCCTCTCCATGATGCGGAGACTTGTATTTTTTGCACAGTTTTTCTTAGTCCATCCAGATTTTTCTAAGTGTTGGGCCTAAGTTTTCCCAAACGTGTTTTTACCTATACTTAGCCAAATTTCACCCTCATATCCCCCAAAACATTTTCCAACACTCACTCAAACACACAACCATATTTTCACTCCCAAATTCAAGACCCAAAAACCTCATCTAAAGCTAAGGATTCTTTTCAAGCTTCAAGCCTCCATCTTCAACCTTCACCAAGAACTTCTCCAAAGCTAAGGTATGTGGTGTTGAACCATTGGGTCCTTCCACCCATAGTTCCTAAAGCCTCTTTTACTTAATAATGCATGATTTAAAGTTGATTTTACATGTGGGTCTTGTATATTGAGAAATTTACTGCACAGTGATTTTAGTTCATGAATGTATGGTTGTTTTAGCATGTTTTGAACTCTAAATCTTGGATCTAATGCTAGATTTGATGTGGAGTTTTGATGTGAATGTCTTGGGGATGTTGCAAGGTGTTAATTGATGGTTTTACAATAGATTTTCTTGCATGATTTCATCTCTACATTGCATGATCTTTCACCCCGATTACACACCGCAAGGTATTTGATAAAATGTCCTGTTATGATTTCTTTAGAAAATGAAGGCCCAAAGCATGAGATATGATATGAATGATGTTGTGGTAATGAAAAGAGCTTATGTATGTGATATGATTGACTTTATGATGATAAAGAGCTTATGCATATGACGAACTCTATATAAAGTATTGCATTAGTCTATGCCCGATTCGGGAGGACAAGAGCCTCGGTAACCGAGGGAAGGGTTCGTACTTCTCCACCTAGTGATGGGGCATCATCATCACTAACCAAGATGGGGGTTTATACTCATCAACCAAGATGGGGGTTCGTACTCAACCACCTAGGTGATGGGGTGGCATTATCACCAATCAAGATGAGGGTTCTCACTCATCCACCTAAGTGATGGGGCCGCATCATCACTAACCTCAAGGGGTTTATACCATGGAAATCTAGCTTAGTATCTTCTACAGATATGATATTCTATATGAGTATGGATTACTTAAGCATATTTTACTATGCATTGATCATACATATCATCTTGCTATATTACGCCTATTGCCTATTGTTATGCATGTTGATCATGAAGCTTATCTCTTGTTGCATTGCATCCCACATACTTAGTGCATTCAAACATACTAATGCATACTCTTTCTTACATGATATCACCTTGTAGGAACCAGTGCCCAAGTTGATCATCCTCCTCCTCCACGTGGCTAGACGGTACTATTCCAAGCTTGTTGGGGGTCCTCCATTTCGGGGACTTTGGTTTATGTTTTCCTCTTATCTGTATATTGGACACTATCTTATGTTCTATTTAACTATGAGGGTGATCCCAGTTACTTTGGCTTGGCCCCCGCTCTATCTATGTATGTAAAGGTATTTGTTGGACTAGTTATGTATTTATTATATGAGTTATGATTCCTTATCTGTTGATGTTGATGTGTTGCAAAGCTTTCTCTTACCCTAATGCCCCGTTCTATTCTACGTGTCCTTTATATGCTTTCGCGACCAAGGATGTGTAATGACAAGTTAAGAGGCTTATTTGGGGTTCCTCCGAGTTCCCCATTCACCGTGTCAAGTCTAGGCCCTAGGCTTGGGTCGTGACAGTCTTTGAAACTCGATCGATGAGTCTCTTCTATAACTTGTGAATGGATTTATGTATGGTAGACCCTTTTTATGGAACCCATTCATACTTAAAATAATTTTTTAATTTAGGAGCCCATCTACGAGACCATTTGAGGGATTGTAAATAGGACTATGACTCATTGTGTTTGTTCGTAGACTAAGATTCAGAAACTAACTTTTGACCAACCCTATCCCCAATCCACGAACACCTTTTTTACGGTTCGTAGTTCCTTTTATGGACTGTGAATACCCTCTAGACCATCCATACACTTAGAAAATTTTCCACCCCCATTCTTCCCAAATAACGAGCCTTGTCTATGACTCGTGGTTTGAATTATGATCTGTAAATAAGGCTCATACTTTGGCCTGAAATTTTTAGTTTTAGTTTTCAGTGTTTCTTTGACTTCCTAATTTACGGGGCCTTACAATATGTCCTCCTTAAGAATATTTGTCCTCGAATATGCTAAACATAAGCTCTAATGAAAAAAGAAATCATATATCAACCCAGCATGAATGCAACAATACAATTTAAACATCCTTTTCATGAAAACTTCAAACTCATACTTTAGTTATCACTCAAAAATAGTCCTATAAACATGTAATTATGCATAAATGACATGAGAACTAAAATGCAAGGAATTTGAGGTTTTTGGGAAAGAATATTGTAATACCTTAGGCTTGAATAGAGTGAAAGAAGTATGGATATCTCTTCATCATATTTTCTTATCCTTCCCATATAGCACTCTCAACTTTTTATTTTGTCCAAAGGTCTTAGTTGCAACTTTTTTGTTCCTCAACCTCTTTACTTATAGGTCTAAAATTTTAACCAGAACCTCTTAATAGATCACATTTTCTTTCACATTTACTTCTTCAAAAGGCATTATGGAATTCGGATCTCCCAATAACTTTCTCAATATCGACACATGGAACACTGGGTGATTCATATTCATTCCAATGGAAACTCAAATTCATAAACCACCTTGCCAACCCACCTTGAAAATTTATAAGGCATTACATACCTAGGACTCAATTTTCCTTTCTTACCAAACTAGATCACACCCTACATGGGTAAAACCTTTAAATATACCCAATCATTAATATTGAACTCAATGTCACTTCTCACGAAGTATGATTTTTGATGACTTTGAGTCATCTTCAACTTCTCCCTTATGAGTCTAACTTTATCCATAGCATCCATGACCAATTCAGTTCCCATTAGGGCCATTTTACCAACTTTGAACTAGCCCATCAAAGATCTACATCACCTCCCATATCAGGCTTCAAATAGATCCATCTCTATGATAAAGTGATAATTATTATTGCAGGGGAATTCTGTAAATGGTAAGTTGTCATCCCAACTTCCTTTAACTCCAACACACAATTCCTTAACATTTCTTCAAGTATTTGAATTGTCTACTTTGTCCATTGGTTTGAGCATGAAAAGTGGTACTCGACTTTACTTTAGTACCAAGACTCTTTGAAAAGACCTCTAAAAGTTAAAGGGCCCATACAACCTCACCAACACCAAGATACACAACTTAGCATAATCTTCAACACCATAGGTTGCCTTGACCGCTAGGAAGTGAGACAACTTTGTCATTCTATCGACGATCACCCAATGGAGTCAAAATGTCTCTTAGTTATAGCCAAACCAACCACAAATTCCGTGTTGATCATTTTCCACTTTCAAGTGGGGATTTTAATGTCTTAGGCTAGACTATCCAGCCTTTGGTGCTCAACCTTAACTTGTTGACAATTGAGGCATTCGACCATGAACTTTATAATATCCTTCTTCGTTTCGTTCCATCAATACACCTGCCTTAGGTCTCTATAATCTTAGTGGGACCGGGATGAATTATGAGCCTCTTTCAAAATCAAACTTCTCAATCCATCTATATTTGGTACACACAATCTACCTTAATAAGAAAATACTTTATCTCCTTCTTATGAGAACACCTCTACTTTGCCTTCTTTTGCCAACGACTTTAGTTTAACCAAAGTGGGATCAAGATATTACTTGAATTTGGCATCCTCAATCAATGAATATGGAACCATTTAGCACCATCATTACCCCACTATTTGAACCACTTTTTCTCACACCCAACCGAGCCAAAAGCTGACCTTCTTTAACTAACTCCTTCTTTCCATCTTGAATGTAAGCTATGCTCCCATTGACACTCTATTAAGTGCTCCGACTACCATATTAGTGTTACTCAGATGATACATCACACTCGTGTCAAAGTTCTTGAGAAGCAATAACCATATTCTTTGCCTTAGGTTGAGGTTTGCTTTAACTAAACACAGATTGGAGACTTGTGATCGGTGAAGACATCTACATGAACTCCATACAAGTAATGATACCAAATTTTCAATACAAATACCATGGCCGCTAATTCAAGATCATGTGTTGGGTAGTTCCTTTCATGCACCTTCAATTGCCTTGAAGCACAGGCAATTACCTTTCTATGTTGAATCAACACACATCCCAAACTAACCCCTAAGGTATTACAATACACAACAAACCCGTTGATACCTACAACAACGTTAAGATTGGAGCCGAAGTTAATTTGTCCTTCAAGGTTTGGAAGATTTTCTCACACTTGTCCAGCTACACAAATTTTACTTTCTTTTGAATCAACTTTATCGATAGTGATGAAATGGAGGAGAATCCTCCAACAAACCTCCTATAATACTCAACTAGACCCAAAAAGCTACTAATATCCAAAGGAGTCAATAGTATAGGTCACCGCCTCCATCTACTTAGGATCAACCTCTATTCCTTCACCAGACATACGCCTAAGAAATGCTACTTCTTCTAACCAAAACTCACATTTGCTAAACTTGGCAAACAATTGTCTCTCCCTTAAGGTTTGAAGTACAATTCTCGAATGGTTCATATACTCTTCCCTGCTCCTTGAATACACCAAAATGTCATCTACGAAGACAACCACAAATGAGTTAAGATAGGGCTTAAGCACCCCATTCATTAGATCCATGAATATTGCCTGTGAATTGGCCAAACCAAATGACATCACCATAAATTCAAAGTGACTATACCTTGTCCGAAAAGTCATTTTGAGAATATCACACTCTTTAACCCTTAGTTGATGATGACCAAACCAAAGATCAATAATGGAGAAGTGTCTATCACATTGCAATTAGTCAAACAAGTCATTTATTCTCAAAAGTGGATACTTGTTCTTTATGGTCATTTTGTTCAATTGTTGGTAGTCTATGCACATTCAAATTCTATGCACATTCGAATTGACCTATATCTCTTCCTCACAAACAACACTGTAGCACCCCATAGAGACCTACGTGTCTAATGAAATCCTTCTCCAATAAATCCTTCAATTTTTCAAATTTCTTCAAGGCCATTCAATAAGGAGGAATAAAAATAGGTTGGGTATTAGGAAAAAAATCTATTGTTGAAGTCTATTTTTCTTTTGGGAGGAAAACCAGGCAATTCTTTGGGAAAGATATCGAGGAATTCATTGACAACAGGAACTGACTCAACATATAGAACCTTAGAAGTGATGATAGACACACCCCTTAGAAATTATCTTATGAGCTTTAATATAGGAAACAAATCGACCCTTACATATCGAGCTGCTACCCTTCCATCCAAGAATGAGTTCATTTGGGAATTGGAATTTGACTTTATGTGTTTGACAATTTTTAGAAGCATAGGAGGTATGCAACCAATCCATACCAAGAATAATGTCAAAAATCTACCATAGAGAGTTCTACAAGATCACAAGTGACAACTTTATACAAGATAGACATAGATAACTTCTATAGACTTTTTTAGCAACAACCAACTCACCTACGGGAGTACAAACTTCAAATAGCTCAAGCAAGAGTTCTGGACATACATTGAATCTATTTGCAAAGAAAGGAGTTACAAAGTATAAATTGGCTCCTAGATCTAATAACGCATCCACATCAAAATTATAAAATTTCAACATATCAATAACAACATCTGGAGTTTCTTCCACTTCCTATTGGGCATGTAAAGCATAGAATCGATTGGCCCTTAGAGCATCTCCTTGAGTTTAACCACCTTGTCCTTGAGTATTAGTGCCACCACTTCCAAGTTTTTCACACTTGAAGCATGCATTGGAACCGGCTACGCGCTCCTCTTTATAGGGTCTTCCACACTTAGCACAATTTGGGGAGGTTTGAGCACAAGAACTTCCTTATGGCTTGGGGTCGGACCCATTATCCTTGTTGAACCTTGGAGGAGGATTATTGGTTGAACGATAGACCACTACTTCCAAGTTTTCCACACTTAAAGCATGTATTAGAACTAGCTAGGCGCTCCTCTTTATAGGGTCTTCCACACTTAGCACAATTTGGGGAGGTTTGAGCACCTGAACTTCCTTATGGCTTAGAATTGGACCCATTATCCTTGTTGAACCTTGGAGGAGGATCATTGATTGAACCATAGCCCACCTACTTTTTACCATCATGATACTTGTCATGTCTACTAACTCTTTAAGGTGAAAATCCACCACCATCAACCCGAGCCCTCTTGGACTCCCTAGCATGCTCCCTAAACTTTTTCTCCGCATAGGTCATGAGGCGGGAGATATCTATATCCTTCACTAGCATGGTGGTTTCGCACTCCTTGGATGATATCTGACAACCCAAAAATGAACTTGCTCATCCATTCCCTTAGGTCAACAGCCATGAATGGTGCATACTTTAAGGGCTTGGTGACTTGAGAGAGTATTCCCTCACACTCATGTTGCCTTACTGTAGGTTGATGAACTATTGCACTTTAGCCTCCCTTCGCTCTAGTGGAAAGAACTGGTCAAACAAAGCACCCTTGAACTCTTCCCAAGATATTGGTCCTGCTTCACTTCCTTCTTCAACCATTGATCATACAATACTTTGTCCACGCCTTTGAGTTGATAGCCCACAAGCTTGGCTTTGTCTTCCGGTGGTACCCCGATAATGGCAACAATCCAATAATCCTCATCAATGAACTCCACCAGATCCTTATCAACCCTAGAGCCATGGTACTTAAGCGGGTTCATCCTCATGAAGTCTTGGATCCTTGATGCTGGGTTAGGTGCTTGGGAATGAAGGACAACCTCCTGGTCGATTAGTTGGCCACAAGTTGATCCCAATGGTGAAGGAGGCCCGAAAGTCCACGTGAGAAACCCCCTCTTCTTGAAAAATTGGAGGGATTTGATCCTCATTCGCATACCTTAGTGAAGGAACTCTTCTTGGCGGCATGATCTTAAAAATTACAAAGAGAACATCATTAGATAATGGAAACCCTAAAGATAACTTCTAACGGAATGACATGAATCATGAAGAAAGGAAAGTTTCCTAAACACCTCATAGTCTCTCATTCATGATTGTGACGTGCTTCACAAATGTGAACAAGCATTCGACATGGTATATTGGACATCCAAGGACCATTTTAAAACCTCTTGCTCTGATACCAAGCTTGTCATGATCAAAGTCTAGTGCCTAGTTGTAACACAACGAATGAGGGACCTGACCTTACCCAAAACTCTCAACATTCATTAAGGATTCATAGGTAGTTGATCAAAATAAATCCAAAATTAAAATGGAAAATGGGACTAAGGGACACTCAACTTAAAATCTATAAAAAAGAAACAACATAAGACTTCATACAATTCGTCCAGACATACCATCTACATAAAAGACTTGGCAGGACCTAAGACATCTTCATAGCTCACCCTCGAGTGAAATGTATCAAAAAAGAATATAACATAGAAAGTAAAAGTCTCAACATTACAAGCTTGAATGAAGTTGGATGTCGTCCTTGAACTAGAATACTTACCAAAGCTATTAGTCTTCAACTATCCAAAGATCTAGCCACGTGCCGAAGGAGGTGGAATGTTAATGTCACAACCTAAGCCTAGGATCTAGACGTGACATGGCGAATGAGAAGTCCGAAGATAACCCAAACTAGCCTCTTGACATATTATTTACACATTCTTAGTCGCGAAAATAACATAAACCACAATCATAAGAGATTTGGATAAATAGGGAAGCAGGACTACGCGAAATCTTTGAACATAATCAAGGTGTAAAGAGTCAAGCTCATAGCATAAATACATCACAATATCCAACATACGCCTCTAACTTGGAATGAAGCGGCGCCAAGACACTTTCCAAGCTCATCCTTATAACATCAAGTGTTCAACATAAAGAAGTCATAAAATAGCAAGAGAAAATAGATAGTGTCCTCGAACTTGAGGACTCACCAAAATTTATCTTCAAAGTATCTCACTAGCCATGAAGGGTGATCAAGAGGAGCTCCGGTTCCTACATGGTAATATCATGTAGGCATAGAGTATGCATTAGTACATTTGAATGTACTAAGTATGTAGGATGCAAT
>JAABOM020016488.1:0-18949 GCA_011800125.2 Solanum clarkiae | reverse complement strand
CAATCTCAATTCCAAGCAACTCTAGACCTAAGGTATGTGGTGTTGAACCATTGGGTCCTTCCACCCATGGTGCATAACCCCTCTTTTAATTAATATTGCATTATTTAAAGTTGATATACAAATGGATTTGCTAGTATGAACATGTTTATGAACTATGTTAAAGCTATGTAAAGTTGTGATGGTTTTGCCATGTTTTGAGCTCTAAATCTTGGATCTATTGTAAGATTTGATGAGGGGATTTGATGTATATTGCTTTAGGATGTGTAAGGTATTGATTGATGGTTTTACAATGGATTTTTACTTGCATGATTTCATCTCTAAATTGCATGGTCTTATACTACCATTTCACACCCGCCAAGTGTTTGATAAAATGTCAGGTTATGATTTCTTGAGGAATTGAAGGTAAAATGCATGTCTTATGAGCTGAATGATATCATGATGATTATATGATTTCGGAATGATGATTGACATGTAATGTTCTGATGAGCTAGTTCTATGAAATACTTAATCCGAAAAGGGATGGGCTGCCGTAAGGAAGGCCACTTAATCCAAAGAGGGACGGGCTCCAAGGAAGGCCAATTAATCTGAAGAGGGACGGGCACCCTAAGGAAGGCCACTTAATCCGAAGAGGGACGGGCTCCCGTAAGGAAAGCCACTTAATCCGAAAAGGGACGGGTTCCCGTAAGGAAGATCACTTAATCCGAAAAAGAGGGATGGGCTACCATAAGGAGGGACACTTAATCCGAAAAGGGACGGCCTCCTGTAAAGAAGGTCACTTAGTTCGAAAGGTGACGGACTCCCGTAAGGAAGGTGGCTCCAAAAGGTCTTACGTTATGTCGGTTGAGGCTTCTTTACACATTTATATTATGATCTATGTAAGATGAATGATTTGCAAAGCATGACTTAAGAGTTGGTTATACATGCCATATTGTTATTATGCAATCTATTGGTTATTATTATGTATTTTAATTATGATGCCTATCTCTTGTTGCAATATGTACATTCAAATGTACTAATGCATAATCTATGCCTATATGATGTTACCATATAGGAACCGGAGCTCCATTTGGTCATCATCCTCCTCCACATGGCTAGTGGTATCCACTCACGCTAGTTGGTGAGTCCTTATTTACGAGGGCAATATATATGTTCTTAAGCTATGTATTAAAGACTATCCTTCTTTTTGGTATATTTTTACTATGAGGGTGAGCCAGTTGCTTGTCTTGGCCCTCGTTAAGTCCTATGTTAGAGGTGTTGTTGGGCAAGTTATGTATTATGCTTGATCTTTGACTTATGATATTCAAGCTATTTAAATATGTCTCTCCCATAGTCCCAATACCCCTTATTTATGTTTCTTACGTTGTTTTGCATTGCTTCCGCGACCAAAGATGTGTAATGATACGCTGCGAGGCTTGTTTGGGGTTCCTTTGGGTTCCCCATTCGCCAGTCATGTCTAGGACCTAGGCTTGGGTCGTGACACTGATTCCTCCACAATACCTTCATAGATTCAGTCTCCTTGTTTCTCAATTTTTGAACCTGACGATCAAGAATTTGGATAGGAATTTCCTCAAAACTCAGATTATCTTTCACCTCAATGCTCTTCACAGGCACTACCAATCGCGGATCTCCCAAGTATTTCTTGAGCATAGAAACATGGAAAACTAGGTGGATAGTTGCTAATTCTGCGAGTAGCTCCAACTCATAAGCAACTTTGCCCACTCTCTTTATGACTCGGTAAAGGCCAATGTATCTCGTATTCAACTTTCCTTTCTTTTCAAATCTCATCACTCCTTTTATGGGCGACACTTTCAAATATACCCAATCATTAATCTCAAACTCTAAGTCTCTTCTTCGGACAATTGTATAAGATTTCTGTCGACTCTGTGCAGTTGTCAACCTTTCTCGAATAGTCTTTACCTTTTCCACAGCTTGGTGTATCAAGTCTGGTCCAATCATCTCAGCTTCACCTACCTCAAACCATCCAATCGGTGATCTACACCATCTATCATAAAGTGCCTCGTATGGGGCCATCTGAATACTCGAATGAAAGCTATTGTTGTAGGCAAACTCTATTATAGGAATATGGTCATCCCAATTACCTTTAAAATCGATAGCACGTGCACTCCACATATCCTCTAATGTCTGAATAGTATGCTCCGCCTGGCCATCTGTCTAAGGGTAGAAGGTATTCACCCTAGTACCCAATCCCTTCTGGAAGGATCTCCAAAACTGAGAAGTGAATTGAGCTCCTCTGTCCAAGACGATGGACAACAGAAGTCCATGCAACCTCACAATCTCACGAATGTACAACTTAGCATATTCCTCTACAGTGTTAGTTGTCTTGACTGCCAAGAAATGAACAGACTTAGTTATTCTGTCAACTATCACCCAAATCGAATCATGTTGCTTTCGAGACCTTGGTAAACCGGCAATGAAATACATATTGATCATTTCCCATTTCCATTCTGAATCTCAATGTTCTGAGCCAACCCATTTGGTCTCTGATGCTAACCAAACCTACTGACAATTGGGAAACTTCCCAACAAATTCCGCAATATCCCTTTCATCCCATTCCACCAATAGATTTCTCTCAAGTCGTGATATATCTTGGTGGAGCTAGGATGAATGGAATACCTGGAATTATGTGATTCCGCCATGATTCTTTCTCTAATATTGTCAACATTAGGAATACATAATCTGCCTTGATACCTTAATACCCCATCTCCCCCTTTTGGCGAAAGCCATAACCTTCTGCTTATGTACATCATCTTTTAACTGCAATAAAATGAGATCTCGATCTTGCTTTTCCTTCACCTCTGATAGTAAGGATGAAGCAGACCCATTTTGGATATTAAACCCTCCCTCATTATTCTCTTCAAGTTGTACTCCTAATCTAGCCAGTCTATGCACCTCTTTAAATAGCTCTTTCCTTTCTTCCTCCACATGTGCAGTACTCCCCATGGACATCATGCTAAGAGCATTGGCAACCACATTAGCTTTACCTAGATGGTAGAGAATGCTCATGTTGTAGTCATTGAGCAACTCAAGCCATCTTCTTTGCCTTAGGTTAAGCTCCTTTTGGTTGAAGACGTATTGTAGACTTTTGTGGTCCGTAAATACATCAACATGTATTCCATACAAGTAGTGAAGCCTGATCTTCAGAGCGAACATTACTGCTTGCCAACTCTAAGTCATGAGCGGGGTAGTTCTTCTCATGTACTTTGAGATGTTTGGAAGCATAGGCAACAACCTTCCCTTTTTGCATCAACACACATCCCAATCCTACTCTCGAGGCATCACAGTAGATAACAAACCCATCAGTCCCATCAGGCAAGGTCAACATCGGTGTAGTAGTCAACCTCATCTTTAGCTCTTGGAAACTTTTCTCACATTCGTCAGACCATCGAAACTTGACCTTCTTCTAAGTCTATCTAGTTAACGGCGCGGCTATGGAAGAAAATCCTTCAACAAACCTTCGATAGTACCTAACAAAACCTAGAGAACTTCTTATCTCAGTCGGTGAGGTTGGTCTTGGCCAATTCTTAACCGCCTCAATCTTTTGAGTGTCGACTTGAATTCCATCTCCCAAAACCACATGACCTAAGAAAGCCACGGATTTGAGCCAAAATTCACACTTAGAAAACTTTGCATACAACGCATGATCTCGAAGCATCTGCAAAGCAATTCTGAGGTGTTTGGATGCTCCTCCTCATTTCTAGAATACACCAAAATGTCGTTGATGAACACAATTAAGAACATGTCAAGATACTGTCTGAATACTCTATTCATTAGGTCCATAAAGGTCGCAGGTGCATTTGTCAACCAAAACGACATTACCAAAAACGTGAAATGACCATATCAGGTTTGAAAAGCCATCTTCGGGATGTCACATTCTCTCACTTTCAACTAGTAATAACCTGATCTAAGGTCTATCTTAGAGCAAATAGTGGCACCCTGAAGTTGGTCAAACATGTCATCAATTCTCGGAAGGCGATACATATTCTTAATTGTCACCTTATTCAGCTGAGGATAGTTGATACACATCCTTAAGGAACCAACCTTCTTTCGTACAAACAAGACCGGAGCGCCCCCCATGGAGAGACACTTGGCCTTATGAATCCTTTTTCCAACAAGCCCTTCAGCTGTTCCTTTAACTTCTTTAACTCTGCAGGGGCCATCCTATATGGTGGAATGAAAATCGGCTTGGTGTCAGGAAGAACATCAATCCCAAAGTCAATCTCTTTATTAGGAGGAATTCTAGGCAAATCCTCAGGAAACTCAGTTAAAATCAGAACTGACTGAAGAGAAGGGGGCTCAACATCATCCGATTTAACTCGCATGAGGTGATAGATACATCCCTTAGAAATCAATCTTTGGGCCTTGAGGTAAGAAATAAATTTACCCTTTGGCACAACCGAATCTCCCTTCCACTCAATAACAGGCTTATTAGAAAACTGGAATTTAACCATTTGAGTTTGACAATCAACTGAGGCATAACAGGCATGAAGCAATCCATACCAAGGATTATATCGAAATCAACCATCTCTAACTCAACCAAATCAGCAGAAGTATCCTTATGATGAATAGATACCACATAATTTCTATAGATTCTCTCGACTTGAATAAACTCACCAACAGGAGTAGAAACAGAAATTGGTTCAAGCAAGCACTCAAGGAGAATCTTAAATCTACTTGCCACATAAGGAGATAGAAATGACAAAGCAGCACCAAGATCTATCAAAACATAAGAATCAACAGTAAAGACTCAAATCATACCCGTCATAATATCCAGTGCATCTTCTTGGTCCTATCGATTCCCCATTGCATACAAATGGTTTGTCCCTCCACCTGGTACTACTGCAGCACTTCTTTGGTTACCACTCGCTGGTGGTGCTGTGGTAGCGGATTAGGCCTTATTGCTCCACGTCGGGCACTCCCTCTAAGAATTACCCAGCTAGCCACACTTATAGCAACCATTCCCTCCATCTCTACATTCTTCTAGATGCATTTTGCCACACTTCCCGCAAGGTGGCCTCCCTTTAGTGCCAAATGTCATGCTGGCTTGCGAACCCTATGCCCTAAAGTTTGGTTGGCCTTAGGACTTTTAATCGTGCCTGTGGCTCGGAGCTGGTGCACCAGCTGAAGACGATGCATAGTTGGAGGACCTCTTTTCGAAGTAGGACTTATCTCCCTTGTCCTACTTGTGCTGACTGGACTCGGGGCCCGCTGACCTGGCCTTCTTTCTCAGATACTCCTCTCTGTCGTTCTTCATGTTCTCCTTAATTTCCTAAGCATAAATCATTAACCTCAATATATCCATATCCGGATTTAACAATGCCGCCTTACATTCTCTCTTCACATGCTTACCTAACCCAGATACAAACTTCCTCATTCTTGCTCTCATATTCGTGACCATCTCTGTAGCGTACCTGGATAGCTGGATGAATTTCAAGCTATACTCCTTCATTGTCAACCCCTCTTGTTTCAAGTTTACAAATTCCTCAACTTTCGCCTCTCTCAACTCCTGAGGGAAAAAGTGATTGAGAAAGGCATTCTTAAACTCATCCCAAGCAGCAAGTTCAGCATTCTCACCTCGACTCTCTTCCCATTAATTGTACCAAACATTTACCACATCATTGAGCTGATAAGCAGCAAGTTCAACTCCCTCAGTCTCGGTCGCGTGCATTGTTTTCAACACCTTCCACATCTCATCAATAAAGTTTTGAGGATCCTCCTCATCCTTTGACCCAGTGAAAATAGGTGGGTTCATCCTCAGTAAATCTCTCAGCATGGAAGCAGCCGTTGGCTCGTGAGAGCTTTAACTAGGAGTTGGTGAACTTCAGTTCCCACCCTGGGCTACTACCAATTGAGTAAGCATGGCGATAGATCCACTAAATTCAGCCTCGGTAGTGGGAGCAGGTAGAGCAGTAAGTGTCACAGTTCATCAACAGTTGTTGCTGATTGATCTCGGCTCCTGGTTTCCCTCCGAGGAGGTACCTCAAATGTGGGTTCCTCAGTGTCGTTAGCTGAAGCATTCCTCTGGATTACGGTATGTCTTGGAGGCATGATCTGTAATTGCGTGACGCACGAATTAGAGAAGAATTTTATAGAGTTTTCAACTCTATCGCACGAACTCAGAATACCAAAGGAGTGTAAAAATTGCTAATGTCCTATAGCTTCCTGTTTATGAAGTGTGGTGCATAACACATCCATAAACAAGACACTACTAGACTCGGCTTCATAGACTCCCTAGGACTCTGAACTCTATGCTCTGATACCAAGTTTGTCACGCTCCCGGAGGGTACTCTTGGTGTCGCTGGCACTTGAACTCTATTGCTAGCCTCCGAGCGAACCACTTGGCCTCATCATCACATTGTACTCAACAACAGAAGACATTTCTCAAATAGAAACAATATTATTAATGAAAACTCACTCATAGTTTCAAAAGAACAAGATTTGAAATTATACAATACTTTTAACAAATCACTCACTCAATATCTATGAAGCCTCTACTCAATAACCCAGATGGTGCCATGACAGGCCATAAACACCTCAAATAGATAAAGTTTAATAAAAGACAGAAAATAAAAAGGGATTCTCCAGAATGTAAGGAGAGTTCACCAACTCTGAAGTGTACAGATCTGGATCTCAGTGATGCACAGGCTGAAGTCCCCCATCTCCAATATTTGTATCATGAAACGATGCAGCACCAAAGGCATCAGTACATGGAATGTACGGTAAGTCCAATGGCTCAAATGTAGTAATAATAATAGTAAGCTCAAGAATACTCACCTCAACTCCTCAACTCATTCTCAACTATGTATATAATAGCTTAAAACATTTCATACATTCAAACATAATACATACATACTTGGTGAAAGTAACCTCAAGTTTGTAAATCTCATACTTAATCAAAGTTGCTTAGGAGTTTCTCTTAACCGACATACCTCCCACCACCATGAGTTAGGTGATGTACAATGAATTAGCATCGTGCCACACCCGTCCTATACATGCCATGACATAGGACGATCAACTCTCTCTTGGATCCAGGGTAAATGTCCACTTGCGGGACAAATCACTAGAACGATGTTGTATGACTATCCTATGCTGGCAACGTAGTTCTAGGGGTTAAAGTAAAAGTATACTTGCTCCCTGCTTGGTGCTCAATACTTCTCCCAAGACTTAAACATGCTCAAATCATCAATCATGTACCTCAATCCTCAATACTCAATTAATCAACTCAGCATCAACGTCGTAGAGTTATCTCAACTCGTCTCAAAGATTCCTCAATTCATTCAATCACATACAAGTACTCAAATATAGTCAACTCAACAATCATGTAACTTATCATGTTCGACTCAATTCAAATGGTCAATGGGACTCTTTTAACCTTACTCATCATGTTATGTAAACAAGTTTATAATGTAACATGTTTTCATGTTCAACGACTCAAGTATCCTTAATTCATCATATTAACCTCAACTTAACTTCACATAAACTCATTTCACATAGAATATAAATCTCAAGACATAATATAATTTCAAGTAGTAAAATCCTCATATAATAGTAAGAGGATAAATAAAACTTCCTCATCAACAACTTCTTTTAAATCTCCAACTCAAGTAAATAAAGTGACATGTAGGGTCTTTCGATTTAACTTTTATGCATCAAGATAAATTCATCACTCATTATAACTAATATTCTCATATTAAAGCACTTAAAAGTACACGAAAAAAAACTCATTTATATAAAATATCTTACTATAAAAGATTTAGAAAATTGGAGCAACTTACAAGAATAAAATTGCCGAAAGCGTCCAACTTGACTCGGAAATGACTCGAACCTTTCCTACTCAACTTGGGACTGATTTTCAACACTTTATATGTCAAAACAAGGAAATTACAAGTGGAAAACGTATAGAGGTGCTGGGAATGGTAAGAAAATGACCCCAAATTTATAGGGCCAAAAAGTGAAGTGAAGGACGCCCATCCTTCAGTAATGGTCGGCCCCACCACCAAAAAAATGAAATTTTGCAGTTAGACTCCTTTTGCTGATCTGAGCAAACCTTTCTTCTGCGAAAATTTCAAATTTCTATCCGAACTCCTTGAAATAATTAACTTGTAAACTTTCCTTTCTAGAAAATTCCCTTTACAACTCTTTCAACTATTCTAACCAAAGTAGATGAAAATTTGGGGTTGTTACAATGGATGTGATTAGAAATTATCCTAGACCTTTGACTCCATCAAATATTAGAAGTTTCTTGGGTTTGGTGGGTTATTGCCGGAGGTTTGTAAATGGGTTTTCTTCTATTGCTTCTCCTATAACTAAATTGACCTGAAAAAGGAAAAATTTGTGTGGACCGATGAGTGTGAAAAGAGTTTCCAAACTTTGAAACATAAGATTGTCTACGCTCCTATTTTGTCTCTACAAGAAGGATTGGAAGGGTTTGTTGTGTATTGTGATGCCTCAAGAATTTGGTTGGGTTGTGTTTTGAGGCAAAATGGTAAGGTGATAGCTTATGCCTTTAGGCAACCTAAGGTGCATGAAAAGAATTATCCTACCCATGATCTCTCATTGGCCAGCGTGGTGTTTGCCTTGAAAATTTGGTATCATTATTTGTATGGGGTTCATGTTGTTGTGCTTACCGATCATAAGACTCTCCAATACGTGTTCACCAAAAAAGATCTCAACTTGAGACAAAGAAGGTGGTTAGAGCTTCTTAAAGATTATGATATGAGTGTGCATTATCACTTCGGCAAAGCTAATATTGTGGCCGATGCTCTATGTATAGTGTCTATGAGTAGCCTAGCTCATGTTGATAATGGTGGCAAAGAGGTTGCTAGAGAGGTCTATCGATTGGATAGCTTGGGAGTTAGGCTGGAAGAAGTTGACAATGGTGGTGTAATAGTTGTTAATAGTTCTAAATCTCCCTTGATTGCAAATGTGAAGGCAAACCAAGATCTTGACCCTACCTTGTTAGAATTGAAGGCTTGGTGAGAGAAGGTAAAGTGGAGGTTTTCTCCTAAGGGGGAGATGGTGCCCTTAGGTACCAAGGTAGATTGTGTGTGCCTAGTGTTGATGACTTGAGAAAGAGGATTTTAGATAAGGCTCATAATTCTTCCTACTCTATTCACCCCGGTGCTACAAAGATGTTATAGAGATTTGAGGGAAGTGTATTGGATAGAGGTATGATGAGAGACATCGCGTAGTTCATATCTCGATGTCACAATTGCCAACAAGTTAAGGCCGACCATCAAAGGCAAGGTGGCGTAGCCCAAGATATAGAGATTCCTACTTGAAGTGGGAGGAAATCAACATGGATTTTGTGGTTGGGTTGCCTAAGACTAGAAAGCATTTTGACTCTACATGGGTTGTAGTTGATAGAATGACAAAGTCGGCTAAAAATTACTTATGGTGCCGAAAATTATACTAAACTGTACATTCATGAGTTGGTTAGATTGCATGGGGTGCCTTTGTCTATCTTTGCAGATCGTGATGCCTAATTCACTTCTCACTTTTTGAGGTCTTTCCAAAAAGGTCTTTGTACTGAAGTTAAGCTTAACACGACTTTTAACCAGGCCAAGCTGAAAGAACTATCCAAACTCTTGAGGATATGCTTAGAGCTTATTTTTGGAGTTTAAGGGTAGTTGGGATGAACATCTTCTACTCTTTCAATTTTCTTACAACAATAGCTATAACTCAAGAATTAGTATGGCTCCTTTTGAGGCTTTATATGGTAGGCTTTGTAGGTCCCAAATTGGATGGTTAGAGTTGGGGGAGATGGCTTTGTTAGGCCCGAATTTGGCTATGGAGGCCATAGAGAAGGTGAGGTTGATAAGGAAAAGATTGAAAACAACCCAAATTAGACAAAGTCCTATACCGATGTAAGGAGAAGGGATCTTGAATATAAGGTTGGTGATTGGTTCTATTTGAAGGTCTCACCCATGAAGGTTATGGTTCGATTTGACAAGAAGGGTAAATTGAGCCCAAGGTTTGTAGGTCCTCATAGAGTGTTAGGAGGATTAGTAAGGTGGCCTATGTGTTGGAGTTGCCCATTGATATGAACATGATTCATCCAGTCTTCCATGCGTCTATGTTGAGAAAGTATGTGGGTGACCCAACTGCTATTATACCTTTGGATGTTGTAGGTATGGTAGAAGATAATTTGACTTATAAGGAGGTTTCAGTAGAAATTTTGGATAGAAAAGTGAAAACGTTGAGAAACAAGGATGTAACTTCCGTCAAGGTTCTTTGGAGAAACCAACAAGTTGAAAGTGCCACATAGGAAGTCGAGGCGGACATGCAAAAGCGATATCTATATCTCTTTCACTCTACTTAATCCTAAGGTACTAATTTAAGTCCCCCTATATGATTTCAAGTCTTCAGTATCAGCCGTTATGTCATTTGCATGCATTCATATTTATGTTGACAAGTTCATGGTGATTTAGGCACTTATGATGATATTTTGAAAATGATGTTTAAGTGCATTGTTGAATTCTTGTTGGGATGATTTCTTCATGATACTTCTCTTATGTACATTCATTGACATTCAAGGATGAATATTGCCAAGGGGGAGATATTGAAATTCCCCAAGAAGTACCCGAAAATGTGCCTCGAAAATGCCTATTATCGTAATTTCCATATATCTAAAAATCCATGCATGATATCGAAAATACAACTTTGTATTCGGGATCAGGGAAAAAATTGAGTGGAAAATGGGTATAACCCCGATTTTATAGCAATCGTATCAAAAAATAATTTTCCAAAAAATTCGCAAACCAATGTCTGTCCGTGCCCAGGCCGTGAAGCACCTGGGGCATGGACCAGTGTTAATTGGTCCTCCGCGTTAGGTCCAAATTGTGGACCAGATATGGACCAGTTAAAGTTTTTCCTTAGTTTTTATTTCGTCCTGAAGGCCTTGGGATCTTGGCCCAAGCCCACCTATGCTTAAAAATATATATACTTAGCCATTTTTAACTATAATATTACTTAAGATACTCTCAAAACCCTCTCTAACACTTAGATAAATATTTCATCTAAATGCAAGAGAGTAACACACATTTCCGAATCTTAAGAATTTCATTCATGCTTAAATTTCTCATCCAAGGCTTCATCAAGAAAATCCCCAAAGTTGAGGTATGTAGGTTTCAACCATCGAGTCCTTTCACTAATGATGCCCAACCTTCCTTTTTTATGAAAATTGCATGTTTCAAAGTTATGATGCTTATTGGTATGACTCACTATTGATTACGATCATATATTATGTTGGAGCTTTATGAAATGTTGACTAAAAATACATGTTTATCTATCTTAAGCTTATACTATGAGATGATTTGTCTATTATGACTATGCATGTTTTGACCTATGAAGCTATAATCTATGATGAGATTTGATAGGGGATTTCAATGTATCTTATATGAGGGTTTTACCATGAGTTGGTGGGTTGATTTACATTGAGTTTTCGTATACTGTTTCACTCTTGAAATGCATGATTCTGAGCTAGCATTGCACACCCACTAAGTGTTTGATAAAATGTCTTATTGTGGATTCTTAAGTTATTGATGATCTATTGCATGGCTTATGAGTCAAGTGACTTCTATGATGATGAAAGAAATGTATGAATGTATTGAATTCATGAAAAGTATCTATGTTGTGGCAAGTTGACCACACCTTGTTGGGGGTCTTAAGCCTAATCACCTTGTTAGGGGGTGTTAAGCCTCAATCACCTTGTTGGGGGCTGTTAAGCCCATACTACCTTTTTGATGGTTAAATACCTCAATCACCTTGTTGGGAGGTTGCAAGCCTGTACTACCTTGTTGAGGGGTATGTGCCTCAATAACCTTCCAAGAGGGTGGCAAGGCCTTTGAGTTCAAGAAAAACTTGCTTGGGCTGTATGGACATGGTCTCTTCCTACACATGAGATATGTTCTATACAAGCACGTTTTACTTCAAGCATTGGTCAAGCATGCCATGTTGTTAATATACCATCTTTTACTTATGCTTATGCATTTTGACTATGTTGCCTATCTCTTATTGCATTGCATCCTAGATACTTAGTACATTCAAATGTACTAATGCATACTTTATACCTACATGATGTTACCAAGTAGGAACCAGAGCTCCTCACGATCATCTTCCATGTGGCTAGTTGTGATATCTTGAAGATAAGTTTTGGTGAGTCCCCAAGTTCGGGGACGCTAGCTATGCTACTCTTGCTTTGTTTACTCTTTTTCTTGAACTCTTGATACTATGAGGGTGAGCCCGGAAAGTGTTGTGGCCCCTGCTCAAGTCTATGTGTAGAGGTGTTGTTTGACAAGATGTGTAATTATGCTATGTTCTTGACTCTTTACTGTTTATGGTTATCTAGGACTTCCCTTTGCCCCTTTATCTTTATCTATACTCTCTTATTTTTGTTTAATTGCTTCTGCGACTAAGGATATGTAAATAATATGCTAAGAGGCTTGTTTGGGGTCCCTTTGGGTTCCCATTCACCGTGTCACGTCTTGGCCCTAGGCTTGGATTATGACGCCGATGCTCTAAGTAGGGTGTCTATAGGTATCCTAGCTCATGTTGATGATAGTGGCAAAGAGGTGGCTAGAGAGGTCCATCGGTTGGCTAGATTATTAGGTTGGATGAAGTTGATATGGTGGTGTAGTGGCTGTTGATGGTTCTAAATCTTCCTTGATTGAAGAGGTGAAGGCAAAACAAGATCTTGACCCCGCCTTGCTAGAATTGAAGGCCTTGGCGAGAGATGGTAAAATGGAGGTTTTCTTCCAAGGGGGAGATGGTGCCCTTAGGTACCAAAGCAGATTATGTGTGCCTAGTGTAAATGACTTGAGGGAAGTGTTTTGGTAGGGTAGTATAAAGATAGACATTGCCAAGTGAATGTCGAACATCAAAGGCTGGGCGGCCTAGCCCAAGATATAGAGATTCCTACTTGGAAGTGGGAGGAAATAAACGTGGATTTTGTGGTTAGGTTGCCTAAGACTAGGAAACATTTTGATTTTATTTGGGTTATAGTTGATAGAACGACAAAGTCGGCTCATTTCCTACCGATCAAAACTATTTATGCTGCCGAAGATTATGTCAAATTGTACCTTCATGAGTTGGTTAGATTCCATGGGGTGCCTTTGTCTATCATTTTAGATCCTGGTACAAAATTCACTTCTCCCTTTTGGAGGTCCTTCCAAATAGGTCTTGGTACCAAGGTTAAGCTTAGCACGACCTTTCACTCTCAAACGGATGGCCAAGCCGAGAGAACTATCCGAACTCTTGAGGATATGCTTTGATCTTGAGTTTTGGAGTTTAAGGGTAGTTGGGATTAAATTTCCACTCATTGAGTTTGCTTCCAAAATAGCTACCCCTCAAGCATTGTGTGGCTCCCTTTGAAGCTCTTTATGGTAGGCATTGTAGATCTCTAGTTGGGTAGTTTGAAGTGGGAAAATGGCTTTGATAGGTCCGAATTTGGTCATGGAGGCTTTGGAGTAGGTGAAATTGATAAGGGAGAGGTTGAAAACAGCCCGAAGTATGCAAAAGTCATATTCCAATGTGAGGAGAAGAGATCTTAAATTTAAGGTTGGTGATTGGGTGTAGTCTAATTTGGCAAGAAGGGTAAATTAAGCCCAAGGTTTGTGGGTCCATATAGGTGTTGAGGAGGATAGATAAGGTGCCATACGAGTTGGAGTTTCCCATTGATAAGAATAGGGTTCATCTGGTTTTCCATGTGTCCATTTTGAGAAAGTGTGTGCGCGAACCTAGTGCTTTAGTGCCCTTGGATGTTATGCGTATTGTAGAAGATAATTTGACTTATGAGGAGGTTCTGGTGTTGATTTTGGAAAGACAAGTGAAGAGGTTGAGAAACAAAAGATGTAGCTTCCATCAAGGTCTTTCGGAGGAACCAAGAAGTTGAAAGTGCCACATGGGAAGCCGAGGCGGACATGCAAAAGCGTTACCCATATCTCTTCCATTCTACTCAAGTCGAAGGTGCCAATTTAAGTACCCTATATGATTTCAAGTCTTAAGTTTCAGCCCTTATGTCATTTGCATGCATTCATGTTTATGTTGGTTTAACATTCATGTTGAAGTTTTTAAAATGTTATTTCTGCTTACGGGTTTTGAGATGAGGGTTCCCAGGAAACAACCTCTCTACTTTTATGGTAGTGGTAAGGTCTGCATACATTCTACCCTCCCCAGACCCCACTTGTGGGATTTTACTGGGTATGTTGTTGTTGTTGTTGTTGTTGAAGTTTTTAAAATGATGTTTAAATGCATTTGTTGCATTTATATGTCAGGCTGAAATCCTCATGATTACTTTCCTTATGTATGCTTCTTTGACATTTGGGGATGAATATTCACATGGGGAAGATATTGAAACACCCCAAAAGGCCCCAAAAATGTGCTTTGGAAATGCCCATAATCATAATTTCTATATATCTCAAAATTCGTGCATCATATCGAAAATCTAACTTCATATTCTTGATCAAGATACAATTTGAGTGGGCAATGAGTATAACCCCAATTTTAGAAGACCCGTAGTGAAATTTCATTTTCACAAAAATTGCAAAAACCAAAGCCATCCGCGATGCCTCCGCGACGTGGACCCATCGCGGACGTGTGTTCCACTTCCTTAATTTTTTCCTGTTCAACCTAACACATTAGGGTCTAGGCCCCATGCCCACATATGCATGAAAACACCTATACTTAGTCATTTTTCAATTCTATATCACTCAGGATACTCTCAAAACCCTCTCCAAGACTTAACCAATACTTCAATCCAAATTTAAGTGTCCCAAGCTTAATTCCGGATCTCAAGAACTTCATTCAAGAATCATGTTCTCTTCAAATCTACATCAAGCAAATCACCAAATTTTAGGTATGTGGGTTTCAACCATTGGGTCCTTTCACCCTTGGTGTCCAACCTTTTTATGAAAATTGCATGTTTCTAAGTTGTGTTACTTATGGGTATTACTTATTATGAATTATGAGTTTACAAATTATGCTAGGGTTTTGTGAAATGTTGATTGGAAACACATGTCTACCTATTTCAAGCTTATACTATGGGTTGGTTTGTCTATTATGACTATGCATGTTTTGGGCTATGAAACTATGATTTATTATTAGATTTGATGACACATTTCAAGGTATCTTACATGAGGGTTTTACTATGTGTTGGTGAGTTGATTTACATTAAGATTTCTCACATTAATTCACTCTTAAATTTCATGATTTTGAACCAGCATTGCACACTCGCCAGATGTTTGATAAATTATCTTAACAAGGATTCTTGAGTTATTTATGATCTAACTCATGGTTTATAAGTCAATGGACTTTATGATGATTAAGGTATTATATGTATGTATTGAATTCATGAAAATAGCTATAGTGTTGCAAGTTGACCATACCTTGTTGGGGCTGACATGTCCAATCACCTTGTTGGGGGGGTGACATGTACCTTGAAACATCTTATCGGGGGGTGACCTGCCGTACTACCATGTCAAGCTGCATGTACCTTGACCACCTCGTCAGGGGGTGATATGCCCGTATTACCACGTCAAGGGTTATGTACCTTGACCACCTCGTTGGTGGGTGATATGCTCGTACTACCACATCTAGGGGTATGTACCTTGACCACCTCGCCGGGGGGTGAAATGCCCGTACTACCACATTGAGAGGTAGGTACCTCAATCACCTTCCAAGGGTTGACATGCCTTGGATTTCGAGTAATAGTTGCTTGGTCTATGAATATGGTCTTCTCTCACACATGTATTATGTTTTATACAAGTTATATGATTTACAATTAAAGCATTGATCATGCATATCATACTGATACTATACTTATCCATTGCTTATGATTATGCATTTTGACTATATTGGCTTATGTCTTGTTGCATTGCATCCTACATACTTAGTACATTTAACAGTACTAATGCATACTCTATGCCTACATGATGTTACAATGTAGGAAATGGAGCACCTCACGATCATCCTCCACGTGGCTAGTTTTGGCATCTTGAAGATAAGCTTTGGTGAATCCTCAAGTTTGGGGACAGTAGCTATGCTACTCTTGCTTTTGTTATCTCTTTTTGTTGAACGTTTGATACTATGAGGGTGAGCCCCGAAAATGTCTTGCCCCCCATCTAATCTATGCTAGAGGTGTTGTTGGAACAATTGATGTATTAATGCTTTGAGCTTGAGTCTTGAGTATTTTATGGTTTTCCAGGACATCCCTTAGTCCTTTTATCCTTATTTATATCTCTTGTGGCTGTTTTGCTTCTGTGACCAAGGATGTGTGATTGATATGCTAAGAGGCTTGTTTGGGGTTCCTTCGGGTTCCCCATTCATCGTGTCACGTCTAGGCTCTAGGCTTGGGTCGTGACAGAGGTTACAAAAGAAAAATTTGCTCCTGAATCTAACAATGCATATGCATCAAAATTATAAACTTTCAACATAGTAGTGACACATTCAGAGCTTCTTCTACTTCTTAGTGTCCATGAAGAGCGTAGAACCTATTGGTCCTTCGGGAACCTTGAGCTTGTCCTCCATGGCCTTGGTGCTTAGTACCACCCCTCCTAAAATACTTGGCTTGATGTTTAGGCTTGCCACACTTGAAGCATGCATTGTACCTGACTAAAATCTCCCTTTTGTGTGGCCTTCCGCACATAGGGCGATTGGGAGTTTGTGGCTTGGGGCTTGCCCCCTTGTCTTTGTTGAATCGAGGATAAGGAGTGTTGGTAGACCCTTGGCCCACTTTCTTTCGGCCACCTCAAAAGTTTATATGGACACCGCTCTTTTGGTGAGAAAATCCATCATTGTCCATTCGAGACCTCTTGGACTTCATAGCATGCTCCCTTAGATTTTCCTCAATTTTCTCCGCATATGTCAAATGGGAGATGTGCATCTGTTTCATGAGCAATGCGATCTTACATTCTTTGGGCACCAAATCCGACACCCCAGGGATCGATTTATTCAACCTAGCCCATGATTCTGCCACTATGAATGATGCATATTTGGAAAGCTTTGTAAATTTGAGGGAGTACTCTCTCACACTCATGTGATCTTGCTTCAAGTTGATGAATTCTTGCACCTTTACCTCTTGAAGCTCCTTTTGGAACAACCTATCCAAGAATGCTCCCTTGAACTATTCCCGCTCAATTCGACCCACTCTTTCTCCGCTTTCATCCACCCATCTGGCAAACAAAACTTTGCCATACCATTGAGTTGGTAGGCCAGCAGCTCAACTTTCTCTTTTTCAGTACACCCATCATGGTGACAATTCTATATGTTTCATCAATGAACTCTATTGGATCATCAATTTTGGAGCGATGGAATTCTTAGTAGCTCATCCTCACGAAGTCCCAGAATCTTGCTGCCAATGAAGGTCCTTGAGGAGGAAGTGAAACCTCCCTATTAGCTTGATTGGCCAAGACTTGGGCCACCATTACAAAGGCGGCTCAGAACACCACATGTGTGACCCCTTCTTCTTGTTGAATGGATGAGCTTGATCCTCATTCTCATCTCTAGGTAGTGGAGGAGGGGCTTGATCTTCATTCACCTCCCTAGGTGGTGCTCTCCTTGTTGGCATGACCTATAAATAACAAAAGAGATCATCGTTAGATTGGAAATAATCTTATACAACACTAAATGTATAAATAATTCATGAAGAAGGGAAGATTTACTAAATGACTCATAGCCTCTCATTCATGGTTGTGGCATGCTTCACAATCTTGAACAAGATTGTACTTGACGCGGTATGATGGATATCTGAGAAATATTTCAAGATATCATGCTCTGATATCAAGTTTGTCATGATCAAACCCGAGGGGAACTAGTCATAATACAACAAATGAGGGATCCGCAAGCACCTAACCCAAGCCATCTTAGCATAGATCAAGTATTTATAGCGGAGCTTCAACATAATGTAGAAATAAAATGGGAAATGGGACTAAGGGAGGACATTTAAGCTCCAACAAGAAACACTTCAATAGAACATCATAGTCTTAGCATACCAACTACATATGACTTAGCAGGGATCAGAGTATGGTCTCAGTTCCCCTCAAATAGAAAAGACATGAAAATAAGATAGAAAATAAAAGTCCCAGACATCAAGTCTAAAGTATAAGATCATCCAAAAGATACTAGTATGAAGAAAATGGGTGAAGTCCCTGAACTAAGGGTTCACCAATAATACTAGTCTTGATCGTCAATAAGCTAGTGGAGCATCGGTACCTAAGCATATGAGATGCAAATGGAAACATGAAATTATAATATAGTAATTCAAAAAATATAGAAGTCTCTATGTATGGAATGGTAACTTCATCATTTAATGATCAATATAAACTAAAAGCAATACATCATGTGAAACACATGTGATGGAATGAAGACATTAAATTTACACTTTGTGAGAATGGACTGCAATCGACATATAAGATCATATGAGCTGCTACATCGGATCCAACAGAACACGCTATGCTAGCACAGGGAGATCGCTTGCCGGCTAAAACTCCATCACTTTAGATTGAATCATTATTTAACAAATATGAATACACTGGCCTAACCTACAAGGGCTCCTCTGGTGGCACATAGTTGATAGGACAAAGTGTTGCTACTAGGGTTCCCTTACAGAACCCCACCTCAATGCCTTATTGATGCTAATTCAATCCCATGAAATTCGTTAAAGCACGTACATAGTCAAGTAACGTAACTTAGAATCATAGCAATTTCATATGAGTAGCTCAAAACATCAAAAACCACCAAGTGAGAATTGCCCTTTCATATTAGAGTCCATGATAAACATCTTTTAAGGGCAACATCAAGATACTTATAACTTTGACAAATTTAATATTGGGGTCCATGATATACATCTAGGGGTGAGCATGGTCCGGGTGGGCGGTTTTTCTATCAAACCCAGGAACCACCCGCTATATATCGGTTCTGAAAAATTTGGACCGCG